>JAKELI010000042.1:0-181832 GCA_021525025.1 Lactarius hengduanensis
GTTTTACCCCTTTTCTCTTGGCAAGATGAGACTGAGAGAACCCGTGACACAGTCCTGACACGAAACACGGGGAACGTCTTGGTAGATGGTACGCGTTACTCCCATGGCTGGTCAGGCGCGGTGCTTTTCTCCATGATCGTCTTCGTCGCATCGTACGCCACTGGCATCGGCAATGTACCCTGGCAACAAGGCGAGCTGTTTTCTCTCGAAGGTACGGCCTATGACCCGGCTGCGGCGATGCCTTGCTAACCAACACGTCCGCACCCCCGCGTTCTCGTGTGCGTCCAGTGCGCGGCATCGGGACCTCCCTCGCCACCGCCACCAACTGGTCAGTCAACCTGCTGATCGGCGCTACTTACCTCTCGCTCATGGCGCACATCACCCCTTCTGGGGCATTCGGGTTCTACGCGGCGTTGTGCGCGCTCAGCTATACCTTTGTAGTGTTCTGCTTTCCCGAGACCGCCGGGCTGAGTCTCGAAGAGGTGCGTATGGTTTTCCGCAACGGCTTTGGTGTGCGCGAGAGCAGGCAGTTACGTAAGGTGCGGATGGAGAAGCGCTTGCGTACAGCGGAGAATAGAGCCGGGGATGTGTAGACACACATGAGAAGTCAACTAGTCAAGTCAACTGCTACAAGCATCTGGCGCATTGATCTGAAGCCGACCTACTCAGCGCGCGTTGAATGGGTCGGAGACCCACGTGATATTCATGCGGTACATCTAAATCTCACAGCCTCCCTGGAACTATAACTTCTTCGTTGCGGTCCAGAAGGCCGCGTGATATACGTAACCGAGCATCGAATCCTTGTTGCTCACATAGGTCGTATCCACTCGGCGTTCGTTCTGATCGCAGTCAGCCTGTGGGCGTAAGGTAACAGGGTACGCAAAGCACGCACTTTAATTTCAAAGCCAATCTGTGCTGCGAGCGCTTTGACCTCCTCTAGATCGAGCTCGATTGAGGGATCGTTTGTTGCATTTTCCTCAAAGTGCCAAAGGAGAGGGCCTGATAGATGGCGCGAGAGATTCAGAAATCCAGCAGTGATCACGCAAATAGAATCAAGAGTCAAGACCATACCCAGATTTATCCAGACACCGCCAGGAGCAAGAATCCGATGGATGATCCGGAGGTAGTTCACGATATTTTTCGCCTGCGTAAACCTAGTTTCAGTCGTGTGCTCTATCCACGAGGGAGGAGAGCGCTCACCGTGTCGATGAAGAAACACGTCAGCACCGCATCCCATAGCCCGGCCGATGGCTCATCAGAGTCTGCATCGCCGTCTTGCTGGCCGTATACCTCTTCGAAATCCCCGGCTACGAGGGAAAAGTTGGACCCGGAGGGGAGTTCGCTGGGAAGGACGTCCGGAATCTGCACCTGCTTGAGCAGGGCGGCGCGGTCGGGCACGTTGGAGAGCGTGTGGATGTAGGGGTAGATCGTGTGCTGGCGCACTTGCTGGGTCCTTTGCGCAGACCGAATATTTAGGTTTGTGAAAAGAAGTGCTGGGAGGGGAGGGGTCGTGCACACCGATTGAGAATGAAGAACGAGGCCAGCAGCATGTAGTGCGAAAACTCGTTGCCCTGGCAGGAAAAGCCTGAGGGGAGCAGTTGGGTCGGTGGTCGAATTAAAGGAACGGCTGGGGGAGATTCTCTCACCCAGATTGGCAACGTCATACGCAAGCCTACCGAGCCCAGCGCCTGGAACGAGTACGTGGAAGTTGTGTCTGAACCTGGCTTGAGAAAACGACGAACACAAAGAAGGCCCGACGTGAACGTACCGTTCCTCCGTGGGTATGTCAGAGAAGTGCGCGAGTAAGGCATCCTTTATGGGCTGATAACTTGCCTCCCTTTCTTCCTTACCCTACAACTGTCATGAGATGTGATCCGGCAGAGATGGAAGCATGCAAGGTGATGCAGTGCCTACTTCTTCGCTCCAGTCGCGCACGAGCTGCTTGAGCGTGCTCCTCACTTTGTCCATGTCAAAATCCGTCGGCCGGTGCTTGCGCTTGTGATTTGCGGAATCCGTCGGAGAATGTGATCCATGGGAATGCGAGTGAGCGTGCCCGGTATGCCCAGGGTGAGGCCGGTGAGGGTGCGTGTGGCTGTGACCCGGACTCGAAGGTCCTGCTGTGGGGTTACTACCGTCTCTTGGATCCGCGACGTTCGTGGTTTGTGAGACAGCCACCGGTTCGCCAGACAGACCTTCGTCGCGTGATCCGTCTAAAGTTCCTTCGTTGTCGTTCTCTTCTTCGTCGTCTCCGGGTATGCCATTCTCGAATATCGCCGGGTTGGCTACGATTTGGTTGAGAAATGCTGCGTTGGCAAGTATTGCGTCGTCCACATCGGCGAGCTTGCGTTTGTAGCCGAGTTGCTCGAGGAGAGCCTGGTCTTCACGCGGGAGCGTGAACACGTCCTTGCGACGGCGATTGTTGCCAGCTAACTGTCGGTATTATTAGAAGAGAGACTTGAACGTGCACGCAAACGAGAGTAGATACCGTGTACGTGGCATATCGTTGGAAGGCAGTTATGACATTTTGAAAGTGTACTTGTTCTTCTTCAACCTCCTTTTCAATGTGTCTAGTAGCCATCAAGATGAACCTGCAATCGGTAGCCCAACGATCCGATCTCGTGCCAAATCTTTCCTCCCCGAGTCGCAACTCTTGTGTGGGCAATGTATCACCAAACTTGCTGCAACTCGTTGTGCAACCACTTGCTGCTCTTTGACACTGATTTTTTTCTGCGAAATCTTACAGATCTAGTACGATCACACCTTCCCACTCTCCACAGGTGCGCTCGGCGTCGGCTAAGCCAATACCTATGGCCACTTTACTGTAGGACTACTCAGGATGTGGAAAGACAGACGAATACTCTGGGTCCGGCAGTATAGTACTATAGTGGAACCGTGATGATACCGTCGAAAAAAATCCAGCAGTATCACGGTTTGCCTCGAGGTATGCTTGCTAACGATTGTTCCTTTCTCATCGCTTGTTCCCTCTCTGGACCTCCATATCCTAGTTCGAAAGAACGTCTTTTACGTTCCGTATGTCGTCGTGGTCACTGCGGTTGCCCATGAGCCCTATCGCGATTCTGGTAGAGGCCCCTATTCCCCTACTCCGAGTCCGGATTTCATGGGGCGGAGCATTCTTTCCCTGCTCTGCGGATTGCACTTTGAGGGTGAATGCTCTACCCTCGGGCCGGTCCTCCAGCAGTGCGCTGGTCGCTTCGTCCACAGAGGGGCCACGCGGTCATGATTTGACTTGAATAACTCCGAGCTGATTCGCCCCTTCTCTGGCCGTCGTCTTCCTATCCCAACACATGTTCGATCGGGATGTCCCCTAGGATTCTGCTTATCACGCTGTCGGGAAATTCGGTTTAGCTGGGTGCGTTCACTCCTTCGTACACTCCCCCCTAGGATGGCGCCCGTAATGCCGGATTAAGACCGGGATTCATCACACGTGGGGAGATGGTGCACGCGCTGGAGGCAGCAAGATCTACTTGACATTCGACCCAGAGGACATGTCGCCAGTGAGCCGCTCCAATGTCCTGGCTTGTACGCAGTGTCGTAAGCGCTCGCAACTACGGCGCACTGACGTCAAGATACGTAGAAGCCCCTGCTGTTTGGGGTCTACGATGCGTAATTGGTGCAAATGTTCGAAACATGGGTCCCCCTGGAGGCGCACCGCCGAACCACCGAACCCGTGCGATGAAAGTCCCCTAGGAGCTGGGGTCGTGTTTCCTGCGTGTGGGTGATCGATCAATTGGGTACATCGTCACTTCAGTGCATCTAGCTCTTGATCTAGATCTCGTGGCTCCACGTTTTACGAGATTCCACCTCGCATGCCTTGTACTCCGTTCCACAGTTCCCTAGTTCAGTCACGGTGACTCTAGAATATTCTGTTCCGAGTCCACTGTCTTTGATTTCTCACCTCTCTGTCGGTGGCCCTCCCCGATCGTAAGCTGACCTGGTATACAAGCCGAAGGTCCGATTCTCATTACATACCATCCGCAAACTAATGTCTCTGCACAAGGCTGTGATCAGATGTTCAAACCAACTCGGGAAATTAAGCACCGTGGCGAACAGCGTTCACTCGAGCAGATCTCAAACAATTTTGTCATCGGATCATCATCAATCCCTTACGGACTTATGGTCTCATGACCGGCTAGGCATAGATCATGTGTATATCCTTACGATCACGTCCGTAACACAATGACCTTGATGCACACTGGCACATTCAAGTTGATGTACGCCCGAAACGCGCAACATGCGAGGCCCAATCATACAGTATTTGGATTTGTTGTTCAACGGCCTTGTGCCTGGGAACCTTTTGGGAGGGAATCATGAACGAGAAATAAACACAACAATAACCAGGGGTTGCGCTGGCACCAACAAGGAAGCCAGGTGTTTCTTATTATCTTCCTTGCGTACCACTGGCAACACCAAGCAAAGAATAACACCATTTTTGAAATGAAAATCTCACACGCCATTGTCAGGTCGACCCGGGTGCAGGCCGATCGTGACGTACCAAATTGCGTGTAGGGTTGAATTCTCCGACAAGGAGTGTCCATGGTCGGCGCAGGGTATAGCGTAATTGTCTAGAAGGGTGTACTAGCACCAGTTGCTAACTGGATTCCACGTGACATTTCCTGATTTATACAGGGGAGAGGCCGCAGTTGATTGTCAAGGCGCTTTGCCACGCCAGAAGGACTATTCCTACTACCCGACCTGCCTTGCACCTTACAACCACCCTCCTTCAACCGCACATCATGAATTCGTCCTACGGCGACGCTTACACACAGCCCAACCAGTTTCAACCCGCTACATTCTCTCAGGTTCACTATCAGAACCCGACTTCGACAAGATCAAATCCCGCACAGCCTCGCACTGCGCCCCCTCCCATTGAAGCCCCGAGGCCGCACTCTATCGCAGAGCTTGCAGAGATGTCGAAACAGACTCTTGGGGACGAGGCTCGACCGTTCAAGACTTGGCTTCGAATAGCTGAGAATGCCCGACGAGACGCCAAAAGTTTTCAGGAACAAGGCGACCTCGAGTCTGCATTCATAGAGTTTGCAAAAGCTGCCACAATTGTACTCGAGAAGATCCCCTCCCATCCCGATTATAGGGTTCTTCTTACTTCAACACAGAGGCATAACATGGGCCTGGTGAGTTATCTCTTCTACTAGCTCCCCCACATTTCGCCTGTCCCCAGAACTACTATCCGGCTGGTCGTCTGCATATGCCGACCAATTATATGCACGACCACGCCGTCCATGTTTATCGGGATTCCACAGAGCGCCACATGATTCGAAACCGCGGTTTTCACTTTCGTTTTGCCAATACAATTTAGGCATAAATTGGCTCTCTCTGAGCCTGAATGTTCCTCCTCCTGTAATCCGAGGCAGCTTGACCATCGTCGTCGTGACATCACATGGGCACCCGCCCTGTCTCGAATAACATGGGCGCGACATGGCTTTAGTTTCGCACGCGTCCCTTGAAGGACCACCTTGCCCGTGTCATTCGTGTTCACTTCTCGTTTTAGAGCTGACCAAATATGCAGCACGGACAGGAGATTCTTGATAGTTTGTCCGAAATCAAGGTTTCTCTCATGGTTCGCTACGAGCAGTGGCGGGCAAATCCATCTTCTGCGCAATTCCAATCTGCGCCAGGACCTGTTTCCAATTTACCTGCGCAACAGCTAGTTCCGCGCCGTGGCATCCAGTCGCATGGCGCAAGTACGCCATCGTCCTCCTCAACTCCTTCGAGTTCGCGCAGCCGTGCGTCAATGCCTCCTCGGAGTCGCACTCCGTCACCCTATCGTCAGAGTCCAAACGAGGAGGATAGGGCGTGGCGTGAGCGAAATGATGCGATTCAACGCGACGACGCTCGTCGCCGAGAGGCATCATCTGCCGATGGGGCCCGTTCCGAGCAGCCGCGCCTAGCACGCGAGGATGACGTGCGGCGACGTCGTGAACGCGAGGAAGAGGAGAGGCGTCGGATAGCGGAGCAACGTCGGTATGAGCAAAATGGGATTATACGCCGACAACAAGAGGCTGAGTTTGCTGCGCAATCCGCGAGGTTCGGACAGTCGAATGGTCAAAATCAGAGTGTCACCGTGCCCCAGCCGGCGGTTGCGCCTCCATCGGTTCAATACCCACCTGTCTCAGGGCTCGGTTCCGGTGTCTACCGGTCCAATAGCAAGTCACTTACAAATGCCACTCGAGAGTCCGACCCGGTGCGTCATTCATCAGCTAAAACACACACCCCGCATGTTTTGATACTTTAGCCACAGACCTCATGCAGACAAATCTAACCGACCGTGAGTTTCTGATTCCTCTGTTTGAATCGGTCACTGATATTCCTTTAAATGGATGCCCCTCAGACCCATACACCAACCCATTACCACTACCTCCGCTCTCTCAACGAACCCGGGCACTGTTCAGTATCCTTCGTTGATGAGCCAGCACCAAATATCCCAGGGATATCATCCGTCACTGAGTTCAATGTTCCATCGTCCATCACATGCATCACACGCGGGCTTGCTTTTCCAATCCCAGGAAGCTGCCACCCATCACCACTTTTACCAGAACCTCCTACCTAAGAAATTGCAGCACACAAATTCGTCTTATACTCAGTCAGCGCATCCGCCGCCACTGCCTCCGAAGGAGCTGGTTGCCCCAGCCTTGGGTGGCACGGACCCTGTTCCCCGCGAACTCAAGACCGTGGCCTTCCCTCGAGACTGCCTGAACCGGTTTGCATCGATCGCATCGATTAATACATCGCGGAATCGTGAAACCTGTGGCCTGCTGCTTGGAAAAGATAAAGGCGGGAAATTTGTCGTCACGACGCTCTTGATTCCGAAGCAGCATTCGACGAGCGATACATGCACCATGGACGAGGAAGAGCTTGTTATGGAGTTCACGGAAGAACGTTCCTTAATCACGCTTGGATGGGTGCGTTATCGTTTTGCCTTACCGGCAAACCACAGCGTGGTGCTGACTATATTGTGACTGTCCAGATACACACGCACCCAACGCAGTCTTGTAAGTGTTACCACGCCCTACTTCGGCTGCACGTGCCTTGACCTGATTTTCGCGTTTGGGAATAAAGGTTTCATGTCATCTGTCGACCTGCACACACACAGCGGCTTCCAATGCATGCTACCCGAGTCCTTTGCTGTAGTATGTGCGCCGAACTCGACACCGAAGTACGCGTTTCATCCTGATGTTCCTCGGAACGGCTGCTGACAATCTATTTCGTTGCCCAGCTTCGGTATCTTCCGCCTGACAGACCCCCCTGGCTTGAAAACTATTTTAGAATGCGAAGTGAAGGAGGCGTTTCACCCGCATCCAGAGCGGCCGATATACACTGTGCGTAAACCCCAGACAGGTTTCATAAAGAGAGACGCTTGGGCTGATAATGCTCTGACAGGACGCCGACAAGGGTCATGTCCAGATGAGGGATTTGCCATTGGAGATCGTCGACTTGCGCTGAGCGTGATTCGGCTTTTTTTTTTTGGGATCACATTGAAAGCGGGACTTTGCAACAGTTCCGTTTGGTAGCATAAGTTATTTTACTATACCATACGTACAGACTCGTGGAACCTGTGATCCGATTCCAACTTTTAAGTCGGTTGCAGGCTAATATCGTTGAGGCAATTGTAATTTTATCTCATGTCGATTTCTCTTCTCGCCGAGTGATCTGATGAAAGTGTATTCACTGCCTTGCAGTCTTTGACGAATCGAGTCATCGAGTCAGTTTGGTCGGTTCGTAATCCACGACGGGCTCCGTGATGCCCAGGCCGCAGAAGAACTGTTCCAGTCATTGCAATTTTGGCATGCTCGGACTTGTTCCGCACGCATAGTACAGTAACAGACAGCGACGTGCTTCATTTCCTCATAAACACCTGGCACTTTGGGTGTTTTGCAAATGGGGTGATACATAGAATTTGAGTCACTTTCCCCTAGATCCCCCTAACTGTCGTCGGTCGTGAATGCCTCTTGGGCTCAGTGGGCTCAGCCTACATGAGAGCCACAATGTGGACTCCCATCTGGGAAGAGATACCAGCAAGGATACCAGTATCCACTACGACGGACGCGGTAGCAGAGATCTGGAGTAAGACTGAGTTGACCGAGTGGCAAAGGCTGCGTGTACGGGGCCTTCCCCGCCAGGTCCGCAAGGAGAAGGAAGATGACTGAAGGCTGAGGATATGATAACGGCTTGAACACCAATGATGAGAAAAGTGTTGATGATGTGGTTCAAGCTGTGTCGAGCTGAGAGTGGGCGTCAGAATGGACATCAAGCGCCGGCCTGTTAGCATGATGTCCGAGATAGGTGCGACGAAGAACAATCACTTTAAGCGTGTTTCAAGTTCTAAGGTTCGGCGTGATGGCGTCCTGTGATAATAGGGTTGTCTGGTCCATTGGTCGATGTACTGGCTGCGTGTGCCAGTGATGATGCATGTAGTTCAGGTTGCTGCGCCATCGATGGCGAAACCAGTCACACATGCCAGCAGCGTGCCGCTCCAACACCTCCCACATTCATATACACAAACGGCTCTATGGCCAAGGTCGACACACGAAAC
Source organism: Lactarius hengduanensis (assembly GCA_021525025.1). Classification (NCBI taxonomy): domain Eukaryota; kingdom Fungi; phylum Basidiomycota; class Agaricomycetes; order Russulales; family Russulaceae; genus Lactarius; species Lactarius hengduanensis. The sequence goes on from JAKELI010000042.1 coordinate 8,570, forward strand.
CTATTCTGAGGGAGATGAACGGGTGGTCACGCGTCACTGACTGGGTAGAGCTGCACGTTGGGCATGAAGTCCACGTTACAGCTTTGAACCTCTCGCTTTGCAGTGCCCTATTGATGACACCCGTCACGGTGAGGAATGAAAGTGGCCATCTTTCCGCATCCAGTCACGTCCCCGAAAAGGAAGGTGCCAAGAAAGTCACGTTTTTCTGTCCTTACAAAACGGGCGTCCCCGAACAGCATTCGAGCTCAGTGAACTTTACTCTTAGTAAGCGCGAATAAAACACTTTTCTTTTAAAAAATGCTATTTCCTTAATCGTACACTTTGTCTTTAGTCATCAGACATAAATCTCATATGTTTTTTTAAGATGTTTACACAACTTAACAACATAATAAATATATTTTTATTATCTAATTAGGCTACGTCTATTTTTTTTGTCTAAGTCGTACTATGCCGCGCAAACGGGGTGCGGGCGCGGCGAACACGGGTGCACGGAGACCACGCCGGTCTTGCTTGCCGCTCGACACGGCTTGGCCTCGTGTGCCCACTCCCGCGCGAACGGGGCGTCACGGGATGGGGCGGCTTGCCCTCGCATGCCCCCTTTCGTTGCGCCCCCTTCTGCGCAAATAGGGAAGGGTGGGCCCGGGTGTGCGTGCCCGCGCGTACGGGGCGGCCGGGGGCGTTGTACCCTCGTGCACCCCCCTTCTGCACGAAGGGGAAGGGTGAAGCCAGGGGTGGTGTGTGCGCTCGGGTGCCCCATGTCCACGCGTACGGGCGGCGTGGCCAAGGGGGGAGGGGCCGGGAGCGATGGGGAAGGGGGCCGCGTGCCCTCGTGCACCCCACTTCCGTGTGAATGGGGAAGGGTGGGGCCAGGTGGCGTGCCCTCGCGTGCCCCCATCCCGTGTGTATGGGGTGGCGCGGCCCAAGGGAGGAGGGGAGGTGCCGGGGGCGACGGGGAGAGGAGGCGGCATGCCCTCGTGCACCCCCCCCTTCCGCGCGAATGGGGAAGGTGGGGGGCCGGGGGTGGCGCCCTCGTGTGCCTCCATCCCGCGCGTACGAGCTGGCGTGGCCCAAGAGAAAGGGAGGGCCGGGGGCGGCATGCCCTCGTGCACCCCCCTTCCGCGCGAATGGGGAAGGGTAAGGCCGGGGGTGTGCCCTCGCGTGCCTCCATCTCGCGCGTATGGGGCGGGAAGGGGAGGTGTCGGGGGCGACGGGGAGAGAGGGCGGCACGCCTTCGTGCGCCCCCCTTCCACGCGAATGGGGAAGAGTGGGGGGCCGGGAGTGGCGCCCTCGCGTGCCTCCATCCCGCACGTACGGGGCGGGAAGGGGAGGTGTCGGGGGCGACGGGGAGAGGGGGCGGCATGCCCTCGTGCATCTCCCTTCCGCGCGAATAGGGAAGGGTGGGGCCGGGGGCGGCGTGCCCTCGCGTACCCCCTTCCCGCACGTACTGGGGCGGCGCGGCCAATGGGGAAGGGCGGCGCCGGATGGCGTGCTGCATGCCCCCTTCCTGCGCGTACGGGGCGGCGCGGCCAAAGGGGAAGGGGAGGTGCCGGGGGCGTCGTGTCCTCATGCGCCCCTTCATGGGAAGGGAGGGGCTGGGGAAAGAGGGAGAGGGCGGCGGCGGCGTGCCCTCGTACGCACCCCTTCTGTGCGAATGGGCGGCGTGCCTCGTGCGCCGCCTTTCCGCGCGAACGGTGGTGGCGCGGACAGAGGGGAAGGGAAGGGGGGGGGCGGCATGCCCTCGTGCGCCCCCCTTTTCTACACGCGAAGGGGCGGCGGTCAGTGCGGAGGGGGAAGAGGAGGGCGGGACTTACCCTCGGGCGCCCCCTTTCTGCGCTCGAACGGGGGCGGCGGTCAATGCGGGGGAAAGGGAAGATGAGGGAGGGGGCGACTTACCCTGCGTGCGATGAAGGGGGAGTCCTCTTGCGTCCTCTCTCCGACGCGAATGGGGCGGGCGACGGGGATGGGAGGAGGGAGGGGATGGAAGGGGAGTGGAGGAGAATCTTTGCACAGCCGATTCTGTACGAATCGGGTGGCACGCAAGGGAATGGGGGGGAAAGTTGGGGTGGTGCGCCAGAGTGTGCACACGGGACCCTGTGGCAGACGTAAAATGTGCCTGCCACGTACGCTGAAGCGCTGACGTGGCAGGCACGTGTTGCTTCCGCCACAGGGTCTAGAACGACCCTTCCCCCTCCTTTCCCCCTCCATTCCCGTACAGTACAGTGTACGGATTCACCCACCCCTACCCCATTCACGCCGAAGGGAACGCAGGAGGGCAGGTCGACGCCCCTTTCCCCTGCATCGCACGCAGCACGCAGAGAGGGGCGCACGAGAGTAAGTCGCCCACCCACCCTTTCCCCTGCATTGACCGCCGCCGCCCCCTTCGCCCGCAGATAAGGGGCACACAATGCCCGCCGCCCCTCGGCCTCCCGAGCCCTCCCTTCTCCCCTGTCCGCGCCGCCACGTTTACGCGTGCGGAAAGCGGGCGCACGAGGATGTTGACCCCGGCCCCTCCCTTTCCACACTTGCGCGCCACCTGTATGCGCGGGAAGGGGCGAGGGCACGCGACCCCCTCCCTTCCCCATTTGCGCGGAAGGGGGGCGCACGGGCGCTCTTCCCCACCACTCCGCGTCGGCCCCGCCTCTTCCCTCTTGTCCGCGCAGCCCCGTTCGCGCGGACAGGGGGCGTGCGAAGGCAGCCCACCTCTCCTCGTCGGCTCCGCCCCCGCCCCCTCCCTCTTGTCCGCACCGCCCCGTATGCGCGGAAGGGGGCACGCGAGGTCGGCCACCCCCCCTCCCTTCCCCATTCGCGCGGAAGGGGGGTGCGCGAGGATGCCGCCCCTCTCCCCGTTGCCCCCGACACCTCCCCTTCCCGCCCCGTACGCGCGGGATGGAGGCACGCGAAGGCATGCCGCCCCCGGCCCTCTTCTTCTCCTTTGGGCCGCGCCACCCCGTACGCGAGGGCACGCCACCCCCGGCCCCACCCTTCCCCATTCGCGTGGAAGGGGGCGCGAGGGCATGCCGCCCTTCTCCCCGTCGCTCCCGACACCTCCCCTTCCCGCCTCGTACGCGCAGGACGGAGGCACGCGAGGGCACGCCGCCCCCGGCCCCACCCTTCCCCATTCACACGGAAGGGGGTGCACGAGGGCACGCGGTCCCCTATCCCCATCGCTCCCGGCCCCTCCCCCTTGGCCACGCCGCCCGTACGCGCGGAAATGGGGCACCCGAGCGCACACGCCACCCTTCGTGCGGAAGGGGACGAGGGCATGACGCCCCCGGCCGCCCCGTACGCGCGGAAGGGGGCGCACTGAGTGCATGCCACCCCGTACGCGCAGAACAGGGGCACGCCGCTCCCGCCCCCCGCTTCCCTCTTGTCCGCGCCATCCCGTTCGCGCGGAAAGGGGGCATGCGAGGGCAAGCCGCCCCATCCCGTGACGCCCCGTTCGCACGGGAGTGGGCGCACGAGGCCAAGCCGTGTCGAGCGGCAAGCAAGACCGGCGCGGTCTCCGTGCGCCTGTGTTCGCCGCGCCCGCACCCCGTTTGCGCGGCATAGTACGACTTAGACAAAAAAAATAGACATAGCCTAATTAGATAATAAAAATATATTTATTATGTTGTTAAGTTGTGTAAACATCTTAAAAAAACATATGAGATTTATGTCTGATGACTAAAGACAAAGTGTACGATTAAGGAAATAGCATTTTTTAAAAGAAAAGTGTTTTATTTGCGCTTACTAAGAGTAAAGTTCACTGAGCTCGAATGCTGTTCGGGGACGCCCGTTTTGTAAGGACATGACTTTCTTGGCACCTTCCTTTTCGGGGACGTGACTGGATGCGGAAAGATGGCCACTAGGAATGAATCAGAATATTCACGTTGTGACCGTGCGAAACAAGGAAACACCCGAGTGGCGGGAATCCGGACCGCGACCGGTTCGAGTTGGATAGGCCTGCCGCGATTCAGACTGCTACTCTCAGCTCAAGCTACGCATTATCTTAACAATGGTGAGAACCGTTACCAAAAACATAACGACATAACTCTGACAGGTCCCTCCTTCAGGCTCGTAATGAGGAAAAGGCTCAATCCATGCTCTACCGCTTCCGCGAAGCGCAAGCGGCAGAGCTTGGCCTCGGGACGCGAGGCGATCGGCGACCGCGCATGGCGAGCGCGTGCAAGAGCCTGCGCGAATGTGAGCGGTGGCGAGGAGAAATTTTGCGCGAGATCAGTAGGAAGGTGTCGAAGATACAGGATTGTGTGTGTTCTCCTTGTCCTTGGTTCGTTCTGAGTTCGTGGGCTCAAAGCTTACCTTCCACAGCTGGTCTGACGGACTACGAGGTTCGCGACCTAAACGATGAGATCAACAGGCTCTTGCGTGAAAAGCGACATTGGGAGAATCAAATCATCGCTTTGGGCGGTGCCAACTACCGGAGGGAACGTGGCCATGCTAGACGACGATGGTCGGGAAGTTCCAGGAACCAAGGATATAAGTACGTCACCTCCACATCTCTTCAGAGTCCTTCTCGCGTACCGATGCGAACCTTTAAAAAGATACTTCGGACGGGCGAAAGAACTCCCAGGTGTAAAAGAGCTCTTCGAAAGCCGCAAAAAGGAAGAGGACGAAGAGAACGCTACGCATAACTTCTACAAAAAGTTTACCAACCAGGGTCCAGCGTACTTGGCGACCTCGACGAGCTCGACGGGGAGCTCCTAAAATACGAGGAGGCAGCAGAACAAGCAGGTACGCAAATGCTGAGCACCTCGACGCCCCGCCGGTGGGGCGTTTTGACCGCATGCAGCTCACACCCAACACGCGACAGGATGGGAAGAGGCGCACACCCACCTTCGTGAAGTGCTGGGCCTTCCTGACGATACACCTGTGCCCAAATCCCGCGAGGAGCTGGCGCGCCGTCATCCAATGCGACACCCTCCGACAACCCACCGTCAGCGGCACCGGATAGCAAGCGCAAGGCCCGCGACGATGGCGGAGACGGCACTCCGGTTCCAGAATCCGACGGCGAACTCGCCAAGCGCTCGAAACCGGGCTCACTAGTCCCTCCTCCCCCTCCCGACGCCACGCAGGCAGATGTCGCTGCCACGACATTGGCGCATGCTCGCGCAGCTGCTGCCCAGATTCCCTTCTTGTCGGTGGAGAGTCTGCTCCCGCCGAAGATGCCAACGAAAGAGGAGATGGAAGGCGTGCTCCTAGAGCTGCGCAAGCGTGCGCTGGTCGAAGAGTATTTCGGGAACTAGCGTTTTTGGTGTACTTTTCTCTGTTTCCGTGTTTCCGTCGTCCGCCCGAGTGTGAACACAGTTGTCATTATTTAAGAATCTAGTATCGGATTACAACTCTATACACGATAAGCTCTATATAAGGTAGGATTGCGAGCTGGAGAAACCAGTAGTCTAGTCTAGTAGCGCATGCATGACAGATGTGAGAACCGGAGCGTCTAAGACTGTGAAGATAACAAGTGCAGCACCCCAAATACAACCGTCAAGAATCCAAACCTCGACGCCATAAATACCACGGCGGCTCCCTTGGCGGCTTCCTTGATCACCGTCGACCCACTGATGGGCGGAGAGGCGGCGAGCACAGCAGTCGCTGCCTCCTGCACTGACAACCGGACAGCTGATTTCTCGGAGCGGGGAATCGCCTCCATCCCTTGCGGAGGCAGGAACCGGCTCGCGCGCCACGCGCTCAACCACTTCCAGACGTTCTCCTCCCCAAGTGGCCGAGCGCCTTCCGCCAGCACGTTCGACACACGGATCGCGCGCGCGGTGCCTAGACGCGCGGTGCCGATGGGCTCCCACTCGGGTCCGGTGCGCGCAGACTGGAAAAAGCTGAACAGGCGCAGCGCCGGGTTCTCCGCCTGCGCCCTCTCCAGCTCTGCGGCGGAGTAGGTCTGAGAGGCCTTGTGCGCCGCTGCGAGCTTGGAGAGCCAGTCGGGGTAGGGGACGAGCGGGACGTTGAGCGAGGACGCCACGGGCGCGATGAGCGTGTTGAATGGGACGCCGCGAGGGTGCGCGACGTGGAGCGTGTGGGCACCTGGCTGCGTGTCGACGCGCGACATCTCGAGCATTGCGGCAGCCGCATCAGGCGCGGTAATCCATCCTACGGACTGGGGTATTCCGTCAGCAATAGCTTGGGGGTCAAGTCGGAATGGATACGCACCCCATCAACGCTCGGCAGACATCCCAACGTGATCGCCGACTTTAGGAGTGATGGGAACCACTCGCTCTCGTTCCAGGTGCCACTCCCGTCTCCACAGACTTGGCCGAGACGTACCACTACGGGTCGCAGTGCGGTGCGCTCCGCAGCTGCATCAAGGATGCGTTCTGCTACCCACTTTGACTCCGAATAACCAGTACCGATGGCAATCTCTGGGTTAGATAGGACCTCTTCCACGACCGAGCCCTTGTTCTCGAAGTCTAAGGATGATCGTCAGTTACAAGAATGAAAAGAAAAACAAGTCGACTGTAGGACGCACTGATGAATACGGAGATAGAAGAGACAAAGAGCAGGTGCGGGGGGCGCGCGAGGGGCGATGTGATCGCAAAATCGACTAGGGCGCGTACGCCGGAGATACCATCTTCGAAGGATGCCAAAGACAGGTTGAGATTGATTTTCCAGGCTATAGATATACTCAGCACAGCTAGCCAGGCTATAGAGGTGTCAAGCGTACCATTATGAACAATATGCGTGACCGATCTGCGGATCTATGCAGTCATATCGTATGAGCATTTGTTGTAGCAGATGGAATTTCGACATACTTCTCCGTATAGCCTGTCGTTCACCGCAAAAGTTGGCGCATTCAGGTTTCCTTCAACATAAACCAGCTTCCTAGAGGAGAGGAGGCTGATATCCAACCCGCGCTTCTCAAACGCTGAGCGCTGTCGGGCCTCTGAAGTCGCAGATCGCGATGGCCTGTTGAACGCATATACGCGCATAATCGTCGGGGATGCAAGTAATGAGCGAGCATATTTGAGCCGAGACCACCGGTCGTCCCGGTCAACAGATAGGTGTCGCCAGCAGGCAACTGGTGGCCAGATCCATTGACAGCGGGACGTGCGGGGAAGGTTTCCGTGTACTTCTCCACAAGTGCCTGTAACTCCTGCCCGCGTGCTTTGAGGCCAACGCCAAGGGCAGATTGAGGGTCTGTGACCGCCCTGGTTAAGAACGTCGCCATGCGCTCGATACCGGGGTGCTCATATACAAAGGACGCAGACACAAGCTTCGCTGCCTCGGGCTTGGTCTCTCGAAGCCCATGCAGGACAGAATTGCGAATATAAGTCGACTGTAGACTGTAAGGATATGTTAACGAACAGCGAAATAAACACTTGCAGAGCTGTGTACCTATCGCAACCATGCTGGAAGATGTCAACACCGTCGGCCACCTTCTGCGCCATTACCTTATGGACAATGCGCCGCACGTAGTCCAACGATTGCGACGGAGTCCACTCGGAAGGTGATGGGATATCAACCTGTGAAGTCTGCTCGACAACATCGTACAAGGCGTTAATCTCATCATCGTAGTCCTTGAGGATTGCCTGTCGCCGCGCTGTCATTTTTGCAGTGTAGGCAAAAGGTTTTGATGAAGATGCGACAGTTATCATCTGAAGGGTCGACAAGGTCAGCTCAGAAGTAAATGTGATTAGTTGTACGCGCCTCCTTGAATAGACGAGAGTGTTGAGGCGCAAAAGCGTTTAACCGCTCTATGGTCGGCCTGCAACTCATGGGTTAATACCAAGGAAAGTAAACGTATCTGAGGACTCGCCAGATCAACTGGCGAAACTGTTCCAGTTTCACTTCATCCTTGGGGTCGAACGCGAATTGAGGCTTCGGGTCGACGAGGACGCCATTCTGGAACCTGCCCCTGCCAAACATGACAGAAGATTGGATATGTGGGTCCTGGGCTAAGATACCCTCTGCAGCAGACGTCAGATATTTTAAACTGGCCACCAAAACTGGTATCATCCGTACCTAGAGGCCCTGGGTTCGTCTTCTCTCCTGTCGACAACATGATTTGATCGTCTTTTCTGCCATAAATTTTCCATAAACCGGGTTTCGTTGGGTGAGGTACTAGCAGATCCGAGGTAGCGTATGCATTCTTTCCGTCTACATCAGTATTGAATACGACGGGGTGGTGCAGGTCGTGGTCCTGTAATTTCTAAGCAAAAATGGGGGCGGACATAAGATTCTCTTACAACGAGAACAAGTTCAAAAGTTCCATCGCCTTGGGGTAGAAATGTAGGAAGACAGTGAGAGGAAACAGTGAGATACTCCCAATCTTCTCCACGAGAATGGCCTGTCGTGATACATCAACTACGGAAGCAGAACGAGAGGGAGACGGACGCACTTGGAAGCACCGTGTTCATCACACCACACTCGGTACTACAAGCACATTAAAGAGAGACGAGAGAAATAGGATCAGGGTGCCTACCATCCGTACTGGGAATGTATGGAGATCCCTTTGCGTGTGAGGAGATCTCCTACTTCCTTAGGTAGTGGGCCCCCTCCCCACATCTTCAAAGAAATATAACATAAGTACCATAAAGCAGAAATAGTTGCCTTAAACATACCACCGCCTTCGTGGTTCTGAGATAATCTACGGCGGCAGGACTGCGTGACCAGGCCTGGGTACGCTGCTCGATGACAAGTACCAAAAAGGAAAAGGTCACGTGCCTCTAAAAACGTAGGTGCAGCCGCCCCGATAGTGCACTGAGTGGCAATCATCCCTTCCAATACGTTTTGGGGATTTGGTAGTACAGCTGGAAAGGCCGGCTTGAAGACGGCCATCACCACACCCACAGATACCTGCAAACTGATAAGGACAGGTAGACACGGGAGAAAAGGGCACGTACCACTAGGGCGATTTGCAGGACACCCATTCCGTGGAATACTGGCATAGCATGACAGGACATAATTTGTCCACACAAGTCCATTTCTCCCCACCCTAATCACATATGTTACTACAAATTCAGTGGATGGAAAAAAGGACAACATACACGGAATGGTGCATAGAGTGACGACCTGCCTGTGGGTCCATACTATCGGCTTTGGAAACGAGGTAGATCCTCCACACCGGAGTCAATCGTAAGTACCTCGATAGAGCAGGTCATGTGCTTACCAGAAGAATGTAATATCAAGCCTGGCGCGTCTAGATCGAACTTGACCGCCGGATAGTACTTGAAATCGATGTGGGAGCAATCATGGGGGTAAATATCTTCGAAGTGAGGCATATTGGAAATAGGAATCTCGGGATGCCCATCCGCCCGAAGTAACTCCAGGGAAGTAGCGGCAAGCTTCTGGAGCATGGGTTCACTGCCCACCAGTAGGTGACGCGTAGCCGTCTTCTTCAGAAGATGGGCGATAGCCTCAGGCGAATTTCTGGGCGAAATGGGGAACACAGCAAACCCAGCTCGCAGAATCCCAACTTCGGTCGTAACATAGGTTAGGGTATCTACAAGGAGTGAGGAGGCAGACATCGTAAAGAACGGTGCACGAACCCGTCGCCGCCAGTGCCGCAACGATAATGGGGCGCCCATTCAAGGCGGCTGCGGCGTCGTCCGCGGAGACGCGGGACGCAACAAAACGCGCGGCGCGATGAATCCCACGAACAGCTTCAGCCCACGCAATAGTCTTGACTTCTCCAGGACCACCCTCATAGGTGAAGAGGGGGGTGATGGGAACTGTTTTTGTCCTGCCAATCGTAAAGGTCGGGCAGTGTCAGGGACTTGTCGCTTAAAGGTGGAGCCTTGAACGATAAGCTGTTCAACACTTGCGTCTTGGGTAGTAGGGCGGACATGGTGGGGGAAAGGGAGGAGGGAGAAGAGAAGCCAGTTAGGTAACCAGAGAGGTGCATATGAAAGGCAGAGTGCGACTTCCTTTCTTTCCCGGAACGCATATCCGGTAGAGGATTCAGTATTACTCAACGCACCGGTGACCGGACACAGAGGGACGGAAATGTTACGCCGGACACTGCACCGTAGCCCCAGCGTCAGGATCACAATGGACTCCGAGCGAACAATATCAATGTCATCAGATCCTTGTCGAACGGCGCGGAGGGGGTGCACAGCAAGAAATGAGCGCTTCGGCGCCAGTAAGGCAACACCGGATCATCATTTGCAGTATTACACCATCCATACAAAGTTGCGCGGGGACCTTGAGGTCGGTTGAGGACAAGAAGGACCACTCCGACATATGACTAAGCCGACACTTTGCTCACGGCGCACGGCGCACATCACTGGCATGCACCATCACTGCACCATCCCCGATTCTCCCGTACCGTACACGGCATCCGTAAATCCGCAATAAAGTCAGATGGATGCCAACCGCCGAACTCAGCAGCGAATGGCAAGGTCAGTATACCTCAACAGCGTAGGTACAGGGTTGTCCCTGATCACTCTGAATGTAACTAATACGACTCGTAAAGTGTTAGTCTAAACGAATATCAAATGAGTGTGTAAGTAACGAGTCCGTACATCTCGACTCTACTACCTTCTTCTCTCCGCACTCTCCGCACGTGAGGCCTGCGTGAGGTGCGACCGACTCCCGACGTGTTGCACGCATGAGCGCACACCACGCTGTATGTGTCACGGACCCACGTGATCCACGCTTGCCTTGCTTAGCTAATTTCGCGGACGTCCCATGCGTTCACCGAGTTCCAAGGGATCAAATCGCACAGGATCAACAAAGCCAGATTCCGGAGAAGGAATTCGCCTTCACTAAGGTGTCTCCCAGAAAGGTGCTGTCTTGGCAACGGCATGCAATGCACCACATTGCTCATCAATCGCTTGCCTGCCCCGACTCGATGGCCGTGACTCGTGGTCAACTGCCAGTGGGTACTGTATCAGGTTGATCAAAACCGGATGTTCATCGGCATCGAAGGAGAAGCCCTACAGTAGGCCGCAGTCCCGCAATAAACCCGGGCCTGTCCCATTGGCCTGCCCGCAGAAACTTGCGTTAGTTAGTCACCTGTATGTCACATCGAAGTCACTGTTTCATCGTGTTTCACCGGTGGAGCACCAACCACAGACGTGCAATGAGTGAGTCAGTTACAATAACTTAGCTGCACTTCTAATTGCATTTTATCCGACATGTTTTGCAGCGCAGCCTTTTCTGACAAATTATTCTGCCCGAGGCAAAGCTGTGAGGAAACAATTGTACTTACGTTATAAACCCTCGCTTGTTGGGCACTGCCATGGTCTTGGCCGCGGTCGCGGACCGCCTACTTGGCGACTGCACGATCATTATACTGTCGGCTGTAATTTCCTATCATCTAGGGCTTGTTGACTCAGCATCTCATGAGAATGCCGCTACTGCCGGGCTGATGTGCTCATCCCCTCATGGTTCAGAGTTAGGCCCCAGAGCTGGGAATATTGATCCGTCTTCTCAGTGGTTGCGACGACCGGAGGGCGTCACGAGAGGTACGCAGTGAGGAGCTGGCTGGGGCGTCAGACATATATAAACCTTCGTGTCAAGACCTGACCTGACAGCATCGTTCTGTCGTCAGTTGTTTCTCTCTTCCATCCCGCAGTACTTCATCTCTTTAGACGTTTAATCATCAATTTCATTGCAATGGCTCCCTCGGAAAAGTCTTCTCTTCTCAAGTCTCCCGTCCCAGAAAAGCTTCCCTTTCCTCTGGGACTCGTCTCTCCTGAAGTTCGTCCATATTTGGAACTCATCCGCTTTCACAAGGTACGTGATTACATTGCAGAGTGTTGTGAAGATGCTTACACATAATGCAGCCTACTGGTACCATCCTCATGTTTTGGCCGTTTGGTAGGCTCGTTTATCCACATTCGAAACATCTAACTGACTGCCTAAATCAGCGTGGGGCTTGACGATGGCAGCGTACAAAACGAGCTTGGACTTGACAACATTCTGGACTGAGATGTTCAAGTTCTTAATTGCCGCACTCATCGTCCGCGGCTCTGCCTGCACCATCAACGATATTTTCGACCGCAACTTCGATGCCGGAGTTGGTACGTTCAAAATGATTCTGATGTCGAGGCTCCGATCTGACGTAGCCCCAGAGCGCACCAAGGGACGCCCTCTTGCCAGCGGGCGCGTCTCAGTCTTTGCCGCCGTTGTCTATTTAATTCTTCAATACCTTGCCGGCGTCCTTTTGTACATGCCTTACAAGGGTGTCGCATTCTGGGCGGCGATTGCTCAGCTCCTCCCTCTGTACGTTTTTTCGTCTGAACTCTCCGTGAGCCAGGAACTGACGGAATGGTGGCCAATGTAGTTTCATTGTCTACCCACTCATGAAACGCATCACTTACTGGCCGCAAGCGTGGCTCGGAATTGCCATGAACTTCGGCCTTGTTATCTCCTGGGTTGCCATCACCAATGAGGTCGATGTCCAGCTACTCACCCTCCTGATGGTTGGATCTTGGGGTTGGACCATGCACTATGGTCAGTTCCCACCTCGCTCATCGCCGTGTCACCGTACGAAACTGACTTGATATCAGACACTATTTACGCCTGCCAGGACCGCAAAGATGACGTCAAGGTTGGCGTCAAGTCAACGGCTGTGATGCTCGGTGACTTTGTTCGCCCGTTCACCTTCAGCTGTGCCGTCCTCTTCGTCTCCACCCTCGCCTACGCGGGTATTCTCAACGACCAGACCCCGTACTTCTTCTATGTCACCATCGGTGGTACCTCGCTTCACCTTATCTGGCAATACGTCACAGTCGACCTCGACTCACCCGATAGCTGCGGCTGTGAGTGTTATTTTCTGTCATTGCATCACGGATATAGCTGACGTTACTGGTTCAGTGAACTTCATTCGCAACGGCCACATGGGATGGGTCACCTGGGCTGGTCTCATGCTCGACTATCTTGTCAAGATCGACAAGCTTCCTTTTGCTCTTCCTTTCTGATCAAAAACTGCTCTTTTGCACCTTATTTTGCAGACTTAGTTATTGTACCGTCCGAGTTCGAGTTTTGGTTACTTGGTATTGGGTCACATAGCACCCAGCTTCTGGCTCTATTTAACCTGGAAGGGCTCTGTACTGTGTAAATACGCATCGTCCTCATCGCCATCTGTTAGACAACATTCTCTCGATCTCTCTAATGTAGTTCCCCATCCACTAAATATCATTCGCCTCATGGTAGCTTCGGTTTCGGTACGGCTAATCCTATTTTGTTTTATCGATTTGTCTCCGCGGGCATGTGTCACCGATTCACTGCTTCAAGCTCGTTATTTTTAAAAATGACGTAGTAAGTGCGTCAAGTCTCGGTGTGTGTTACAAAATGCCCGAGTCTCGTGTTAAAGTAGTACGAACAGTTAAAATGCGCGTTCTCGCGAAAACAGGAGCGAGAATCATTCGCTTGCCCGTGTTCTACCCTAGTGAAAGTCTCATAATCGCACGAACACGGACATTCTGCCAGTAAGAGGGTAGTGCCTCAAGCAATACAGAGTTGGCAGTGCGAAACCGGCGAAACCGGGGTGGCGCTTAGTGCTAATTTACAGTTTGTTGGGTTGGGATTACGTAATTTGTTCTTTGTAGCGCTTAGCGCAACTCGCTGCAGCTCTCTATCACCACCACTTGATGCTCCATGTCGCAGCACGATCCCGTCGAAACCTTATGGAATCCACGTAAATCGTACCTTTTTCTCGCTGCCCTCACATTCGTCTTTTTTCAGGCCGGCCTTCTCGCTGGGCACTGGTCAACGGAGAGCTATCTCCCCACGGATCCCACTTCGAGTTCGCAGCTCGCTCGTTCTTCTAGTACACGACTCGCGGGCAATGTTGCCGACCACCCGATACCACACCTCATGGCAGATGCAGAGCATCGCTTCCGTGCGTTGCTGTCGCGCCAGAGCCATTCTTTACGCGGTGCCGTCACAGAATACAAACGACGATACGGCCGTAACCCGCCCAAGGGTTTTGACGCGTGGTGGCGCTTCGTGCAGGACAATAAGGTAAAAATGGTCGACGAATACGATGGCCTCGTCAGCGATCTCAAGCCCTTCTGGGAGATGACAGGCGCCGAATTCAGACTGAAGGCGTTTCAAGTATGTGCTACGAGTCACTGTGGTTGCCATCAGTCCTCTCACGCGTTTTTCCGACCCTAGGCTGCCCAGGACCTTCCTTCCGTCGACTTGGTACGAATACGAGGCGGCGAGGCGGAGGCCGTCAACATCAAGTCACGCACAGACCGGGACGACGTGAGCATGCGTGCGCGTAGTTTTCTGAAAATGATAAACAAGTTTCGGCACACGGTGCGTCTCCCTTTTCACTCAAGAGGATTTTCCAATAACCCCTCTTCCGTTCAGCTTCCCGACATGGATTTTGCCATCAACGCTCGAGCGGAAGGCCGCGTGCTTGTGCCTTGGGAGTATCGCAACTATCCCAATATTACCAGTCAGTCGCCTCTCGGTATGTCCTCGGGTGTTTTCTATCTCCGTAGTGTCTGACCTACGAGTTCCAGGGGGCTTGTTGGGCCACATTTCCGTTCCCGACTGGAGGGGAGAAGGTAGTGTGTGGGAGGCTTATCGTCGCGTCTGCCCTCCAGACTCTGCAGCCCGACGGATCATGAGCTCAAAACGGGCGACTGGCTCCAATGGCACCAGCAATTACTTTCGCCCATCCGAGTCGTTCCCTGGTCCCGATTTTACTTTTACCAGGGACACCGCCAGAAAATTATCATTCTGTGACAATCCTTCCGCCCATGTGATGCAAGGTCATTTCTTTTCTGACTGGCGTACCGTTCCTACCCTGTATCCAATTCTTTCACCCGCTAAGGGCTTGGGTTTCGGCGACATCAAAATCCCTAGCCACTATTACTATGGCACAACGCGGCGCTATACCTATGCGTGGGATGACGTTAACCTGGAGCTCAAGCGACTAGATAGTATGGAAACGCCATGGGAAAAGAAGGACGACAAGATTTTCTTCCGCGGTGCCAACACTGGTGGTGGCAGTTCACCGCGTGGTTATTCGCCCTACTACCAACGACATCGGTAAGCCCTTTGCGTATCGACATGCGAATCTCTGACATTTTTTTAAGTTTCGTCCAATTGGCAAATGCTACTTCTGAAACTAATCGCACAATCGCCTTTGCTGACCCACCGAGTTCCACAAACTTTGTATACGCCTCTGTTCCTATCGCATCCTTGAATCGGGAGATCATGGATGTTGCTTTCGTCAGCTCGATCGACCATGATATCTATCCTGGTGGCCTTGACCAACAAGTTCGAGACTATCGTTTTGACGACGCGGCAGTTCTGAGTGATCACTGGGCACACAAGTACCTTCTCGACTTGGACGGAATGAGCTACTCCGGGAAATTCTTTGCATTCTTGGGGTCCGACAGTGCAGTCATCAAGTCTGGCGTTTACCAGGAATTCTTCTCCGACTGGATACAGCCTTGGTGCGTCTCTAATCCTTATGTTTCCTTTCTGCGAGGGTGACGATTTAGCGTGTGCGCACAGGCTCCACTACATCCCACTGTCGACATCATATGCCGAGATATACAACATCCACGCCTTCTTTTCGGGTGGTACGTCTAATGCGCTGGTTGCTGTGAACTCTACCGTGCAAGGCGTCCCAAGAGCGCAGCGCGTACCCCTTGATGGAGATAGACGCTTACGGCGCATCGCGCGTGCTGGAAAAAATTGGAAGAATACGATAGGTCGTCGAGTCGATATGGAGGGTGAGCCTACCTGCGCCTATATCACGTGTTCTATTCCGCTAATCCGTCCACGTCTCCTCACAGCATATGTATATCGGCTGTGCTTAGAATATGCCCGGCTTGCAGCTGACGATCGTGATACCATGGACTTCAAACTCTGACTTTTTTTTTTGGCATGATACTTGGGCATTACTAGGTCACATATTCGCTTTGATAGGACGTAGAGTATACAGCTACCTACTATTTATCATATACGCTACACCGTTGCACCATCGGTCTCACTGCTCATATGCTAATGTAGACTTCTACTCACCTCTCTTGACGGGGTGGCGTTGTGCTTGTGCCAATGAAGGCGTGTACCCGTGTGATTAGGCACCAGGGTGTTCCAAGCTTGCTTACAGACTTCGTGGTTCTAACCATGCCTCAGCCTCTTCTCTCAAATGACCGGGGTTAGTATCAGTCTACTCTGTTGTGCTCTATTTTACTGTTGTTGTGTACTTACTAGTCCCGCTTTCCGCGGTACTTGGTAGCGAACCTTACGGGGTTGTCGATTATCTTGGGTCCGTGGTGAGACCTCTCGTCGATAACATCCATACACCTGGTATGTCACGGGAAGAGGATCCCGGGCTATGGTTCGTCGAACTCGTGTTGTCAGTGGTCGAGATCGACTTGGCCGCTTGGCAGAGGCAGTGTTTGTGTGTCTCCAAGACATCGAGCCTGGGCCCGGGGTGTTCTCGCAACGCCTTAACAACCCTCGTCACGGTCCCGCAAACCCACCAGAGGAGCGGAATCATTCGATACCCATTCTGACATTTTCGAGATAACGCTAACACTTGACTGTATATGTTGGCCAAGACAGCCGCCAGGACCTGTGCCATGCTGACGCGTGGCCTTTCTTCCCATGACTCAAGTACCACAACATGAGGTGTAGAGGAGCCTCAACCTTCTCTGTTCCCAATGTTCCAAATTGCCACTAAAGCGAAGGCGTCACGATCTAGGACACGTTAACATCCAAGGCCACATCCCGTGGGTCCTGCCAGTGAATCTGATTGAATGCCACCAAAGAATTTACGACTCACTCATAGTATCTCTCTCCGACGCCGACGATTAGATTATTTATCTTCAGAACGTTCTCCCTTGAGTATCTCGATGCGCTCTACCTGTCTTCGAGCCTTGGGTATAGCGCGAACCGTGCGCTATCACATGTCCCACGAGAAAGACGACCTCGATAAATCAGTTCTTCGTTTCGTTGAAGCGATCCTCCTTCCACGTACTTTTACCTTACGTCAGCTCGTCGTTGGCGCTCTGAGGAGTACGAGCAGCTTGAAGGCGTTACTGTAAGCGACGTTAATCACTTGATTGAATACTTTCGACACCTTCGACGATTACCCATTGATGCCTTCGCTCAGCAAAGTATCGCTGTCACTGGTCCGGGTATTGGCTCCCCGGGTGGAAGTGGAAGCCAGAGATTCGATGCGAGATATGGAAGAGATGGTGGCTCTATGCCACGAACTCCTCACCTCAGGTGATTCAGCGTGCTACTCAACTGGCGACATCATGATTTTGAATGGGCAGTGCTCACCAAATTCGGTCGAGAGGAACCTATACAACTATTAGAAGAAGTCATCGTGTGCTTTCGGGAGGCGTTCAAGATATGCTCACCTGGACCCGTAGTGTCCGTGGCGCTGGCCATCTCTCTCGCCATTCATTGCCTACTCATTCGATAGATGATTGTGATGAATCGACTGGACAACGTTGTCACTTCCCCGTACCTCGGAGATAACACCTCTCGGATGCAAGATAATGCTGCGAGTCTAGTTACATTTCTTGCGCTCCTTCGGCCGACCTCTTACTATGAGAACACGGAATATTCAGACGATTTCGCGTCGTTGTACCTGCTCACCTCTCCTCTTGGGAATTCATTTCACCCTACTCTCACCGAGGTCTTGGTCTTGGCAGACCAGGAGCGCTTCGAGCACCTGGACACGGATAGCTTGCAAGAAGCGCGCTCTCATGGTTAAGAAGTTATGGGCCTCTCGACTATGGAAGAGCTTGTCAAGTACTATGCCTAATCACTCATTCGGACGCGATCACTGAGTCAGACGGTTACGCTTAGTCAGGGTCCCATTTTGGAAGATTTGGAACTCCGCTCGACTGAAGAGGCAAGACCACTCACGTGCAACTGGGTGACTTCCCGTAGCGTCTGGCGTCTCTAGATTATTCTCCAGACCGGAGTTTTCTCCAGATTGCCGAGGTGCCGTCCAGGCACACTGATCACATAATACATTTTCATGTCCTCTAGATAATTTATCTGGCGGACCCTCCTGACCCTCCGCCAGAATATTATTAGTCCTCTAGACTTGAAATGCCGGGATGCCGGACCCAGTGGAAAGGCGACTGAGCTCAGGTGGGGATTTCCGAGGACACTCGCATTACAACGTCTGCTTTGTCATTTCTGGCACTAGATATTTTTTTACTTGTCTACGGGGGGGACAGGTCTTTCTAGAATTTATTTACCTGATTACACATCTCGGGTACGGCCGTGGAAATAATTATCTAGACCCGCCAGATTCCTAGTTACGACTATTCCGCAAAGTGTTACGTCCCATAAAAGGAAGGTGCCAAGAAAGTCACGTTGTTGGATTCCAAAACGAGACCGTCACCTTTGATTAGTGTTTGAACTCAGATGGAAGGACTTTCATTTAGTCAGCATAGTAAACATTTGTTTTTCCGTTAACTTATGTTTAAAAAACAACAACTTTATTTTTATTTTTATTAGCTAACTACTTTACATGGATTTTTCTAAGTCGCGTGGGGACGCGGAAAGGGTGCCCGCCGTTCGCGCGCGGCCCCACCGCTTCGCTTCGCCTCGTTAACGACCCCACCCCCTTCTGCATACACGCGAGGGCGTGCCGGAACCGTCACCCCTCCCTTTCGCACCCCCGCTCCGATCCGCTCACCCTTCCGTGTCCGCACAACTCCCCTACCCGGGTTGCGCCGCCCTGCCTCGCCCGCACACCCTTTGCGCATACGCGGGGGGGGGGGGAGGTGCGACCTCACCCTTCGCGTGCGTGCGTGCGACCCTCCCTCTTGCGCGCACCCCTCGGGGGTGGCACGCGCAAACCGGGGCTGGTGCGCGTGCCATCCCTCTTACGCCCCCGGGCATGCACGGGCGGGGCGATGCGCGCAAACCCGGGGCTGGGCATAGCGCGGCGGTGACCGGGGTGGGCGCGCTGTCCCCCGCGTAAACCCGGGGGCTGGGGGTGGGCGCGTAGTCCCTCCTGCAACCCCCCAGCATGCAAGGGGAGGGCGAGGCGGGGTGCGTGGGGCTGGGCTGGCGTCGCCCGCGCTGAAGGGACCGGGCGGGGGGCGCGCCGGCCCTTCTGCGTCACCAGGCGTGCGCGGGCGCGGCGCGTAAACAGGGGCGGGGTGGCGTGGCCCGGACGGAGGGAACTGGGGGCGGGGGCGACGCGGAGAGGTGGCGTGGCGTGCCC
The DNA here is from genome assembly GCA_021525025.1 of Lactarius hengduanensis. Classification (NCBI taxonomy): domain Eukaryota; kingdom Fungi; phylum Basidiomycota; class Agaricomycetes; order Russulales; family Russulaceae; genus Lactarius; species Lactarius hengduanensis. The sequence goes on from JAKELI010000042.1 coordinate 27,696, forward strand.
TCATGTGCCCCCCTTCCGCGCAAATGAGGAACGGAGGGGCCGGGGAGAGGGCGGCGACGGCGTACCTTGTGTGCACCCCTTCCATGGGAAGGGAGGGGACCGGGGGCGGCGTACCCTCGTGCGCCCCCTTTCCGCGTGAACGCCCCATGGGGCGGCGCGGACAGGGGAAAGGAGGGCGGGGGGCGACGGGAGCGGTATGCCCTCGTGCGCCCCCCTTCCGCGCGAACGTGGTGGTGCGGACGGGGGAGAAGGGAGGGGTCGGGGGGCGGCGGGCATCGTGCGCCCCCCTTCCGCGCGAACGGGGTGGCGCAGACACGGGGGGAGGCGCCGTGCGCCCCTTATCTGCGTGCGAACGGGGCGGCGGCGGTCAATGCGGGGGAAGGAAGGGGGGTGGATGTGCGACTTACCATGGTGTGCCCCCCTTCCGCGCGAACGTGGCGGCGCGGACGGGGGGGGAAGGGAGAGGCCGGGGCTTACCCTCGTGCGCCCCTCTCTATGCAGGGAGGGGAGGGGCGTCGGCCTCGGATGGGGTGGGCGAGGGGAGCGGGAGGAGTGGAGGGAGGGGCGGGCAGGGTGGGCGTCTTACGCTCTTTGCACACCCAATTCTGTGCGAATTGGCACGCAACAGGATGGGGGAGGATGGGGGAGGAATAGGGGGCAGGGTCCAGCAGTCTGGACCCTGCGGCGGAAGCAAAACGTGCCTGCCACGTGGCAGGCACGTTTTGCTTCCGCCACGGGGACCGGGCCCATGCCCCCCTCATCCTCCCTCATCCCCGCCCTATTGCGTGCCACCCAATTCGTAAGAATTGGGTGTGCAAAGAGCGTAGGACGCCCACTCCTCTGCCCGCCCCTCCCCCCACTCCTCTCGCTCCCCTCGCCCACCCCATCCGAGGCCGACGCCCCTCCCCTCCCTGCATAGAGAGGGGCGCACGAGGGTAAGCCCCGGCCTCTCCCTTCCCCCCCGTCCGCGCCGCCACGTTCGCGCGGAAGGGGGGCACACCATGGTAAGTCGCACATCCAACCCCCTTCCTTCCCCCGCATTGACCGCCGCCGCCCCGTTCGCACGCAGATAAGGGGCGCACGGCGCCTCCCCCCGTGTCTGCGCCACCCCGTTCGCGCGGAAGGGGGGCGCACGATGCCCGCCGCTCCCCGACCCCTCCCTTCTCCCCCGTCCGCACCACCACGTTCGCGCGGAAGGGGGGCGCACGAGGGCATACCGCTCCCGTCGCCCCCCGCCCTCCTTTCCCCTGTCCGCGCCGCCCCATGGGGCGTTCACGCGGAAAGGGGGCGCACGAGGGTACGCCGCCCCCGGTCCCTCCCTTCCCATGGAAGGGGTGCACACAAGGTACGCCGTCGCCGCCCTCTCCCCGGCCCCTCCGTTCCTCATTTGCGCGGAAGGGGGGCACATGAGGGCACGCCACGCCACCTCTCCGCGTCGCCCCCGCCCCCAGTTCCCTCCGTCCGGGCCACGCCACCCCGCCCCTGTTTACGCGCCGCGCCCGCGCACGCCTGGTGACGCAGAAGGGCCGGGCGCGCCCCCCGCCCGGTCCCTTCAGCGCGGGCGACGCCAGCCCAGCCCCACGCACCCCGCCTCGCCCTCCCCTTGCATGCTGGGGGGTTGCAGGAGGGACTACGCGCCCACCCCCAGCCCCGGGTTTACGCGGGGGACAGCGCGCCCACCCCGGTCACCGCCGCGCTATGCCCAGCCCCGGGTTTGCGCGCATCGCCCCGCCCGTGCATGCCCGGGGGCGTAAGAGGGATGGCACGCGCACCAGCCCCGGTTTGCGCGTGCCACCCCCGAGGGGTGCGCGCAAGAGGGAGGGTCGCACGCACGCACGCGAAGGGTGAGGTCGCACCTCCCCCCCCCCCCGCGTATGCGCAAAGGGTGTGCGGGCGAGGCAGGGCGGCGCAACCCGGGTAGGGGAGTTGTGCGGACACGGAAGGGTGAGCGGATCGGAGCGGGGGTGCGAAAGGGAGGGGTGACGGTTCCGGCACGCCCTCGCGTGTATGCAGAAGGGGGTGGGGTCGTTAACGAGGCGAAGCGAAGCGGTGGGGCCGCGCGCGAACGGCGGGCACCCTTTCCGCGTCCCCACGCGACTTAGAAAATCCATGTAAAGTAGTTAGCTAATAAAAATAAAAATAAAGTTGTTGTTTTTTAAACATAAGTTAACGGAAAAAACAAATGTTTACTATGCTGACTAAATGAAAGTCCTTCCATCTGAGTTCAAACACTAATCAAAGGTGACGGTCTCGTTTTGGAATCCAACAACGTGACTTTCTTGGCACCTTCCTTTTATGGGACGTAACACTTTGCGGAATAGTCGTAACTCAGATTCCTATGGGAAGTCACCCACTTCCCTCCACTTCGGAAAGTAGTCAGCCACTAAATTGAACCCCGACACGGCGTTGGTCGGCAAGCGTGACATGGGGTCTTTTTTCTAACGTCGCAACACAACCAGATTTTAACAAAAAAAAAGTTCGAGTGCATTAAAGAGTAGTACTAGACACTGTGTATTTAATTTGGTGGGGATTGAGCCAGAGGCGAGTGAGAAAATCGATGTGTTTGACTCAGTGATCGCGTCCGAATGAGTGATTAGGCATAGTATCGCCGAATGTCATTCGCTTCAACCCAATCGGATGTCCCGTATAGATTTTTTATTCTTAGGTCAGGGGTTCTGGCAGGGAGTCAGCGATACCGTACTATGAGCGATCTGCTAGAGCACTTCGGGATCCCGTGCGGAAGCTGAGGAGAAAGCCAGGGATCACCCTGGAGCGACGGGTGAACTTCGTTCACTGGCGTCTGACTCATGGGTGTTCAGAATCTTCAAATGTACGGCTTTCGCGCTCACTACTTTTACGTGGCGGGCTGCAATGTGACCCGGATAATTCTTAAGCGGTGATACAGGTACAGGAGAGTGACGCCAACCGACCGCCTAAAGCCTTGTCTAGAATACTCATGCGAAATTCACTGTCACGAATGGGACGTTTGCGGTAGCTTCTAGGCGGGTGACGTATTCAAGTTTCGGGGTGTTTATAAAGACAAAGATGGGCCAGGGGTGTTGCGTGATCATCGCCGTGATGACTCGGAGAGTCGCAAGCCTAGGTCCCGGAGCCTTGAAGTATATCATCACCAAGTAAGGACGATGTAAGAATGAGAAGATTCCTGAGCCCTCAGCTCAGGCCTCAGAATTCCGGTGGTTGGGAAAACAAAGTAGTACGAGTAAGGACTCTTAGGAGACACCCCGAGAAAGGGCGGCAGCTGAATCCATTCTTCCAGTGGCGCCGATTGACTGTAACCAGCGCTTTTCTGGAAGTTCCCGAAGTTCCCGTGGCCTTCACCGGTTCATCTTCAACGACGAAGCAGAGCTCCGGATACCCCGACATCTTTTTTTGGTTGAAACGCGCAACGTTGAAAAGTCCTTTCTGTTTACGACATTGCCTTGACAGCTCAAACCGTGCTGAAATTACGTTCCACATGTCGTTCTATTCCTAGATATGCTGACGCACAGGTTCCCGAGTGGGCTCGTATGTTTGCGCGTAGGTTGAACTCAATAGACAGATACGGTACACCCGACCATGCTTCTCACTTTTCAAGAGGAGAATCAGAGGATTAGGGCAACATTGTCGCCCAAGTTTTTGCCGCACTAAAATGTCAAATGTACTGTATGTCTTGCTGTATGCTCCTTGCACCAGGTGACATTACCAAGTTTCCTTTAGTGGCCACCACACGCCGGCAACGCGACCAAAATGGTGTTTTCCTATCCGAATGATATGTATGCTCGGCCAATCACGGTGAAGAGGTCCTTGACCGTCACTCTTCTTCGAGGGCCGATAGTTCTGCTGCCAGTGTGTTTCCCAACTTGAGTGTGTTGGAATACCTTTCCCTCCGCAGCTCCACTCTGTCAGATTTTCACGCGAGAACCCCTGAAATCCCTTGATCGGACGTATGGTGTGTTGTAAATCTAAAAGTTTGTTCACTGAGGATAACATAGAGAGCCCTTGACAAGTAATTATTTTATGTTTGTTAAGCCATGCTTACAGTGCTACCATCTCCTTTTGGCGTGAATGTAGCAATTCCATCTTGTCATGTGGCCAGCGTGGACCGAATAGCAGAAGACCATGGGACACGAGGTTTCGGCGTGTTTTCTTGATATCGACTGGCGCTTGTCGATACAAAGTAATTCGCTTCGCACGCCCGCGGCATTCTTTGACCTTTGATCTATCTCCATAATCCTCCACAGACCACCGCTCTTCCAAGGCAACGCACATAGCCTACTTGCTTGTGAGATCAGATAAGTGGCTGTCGTCGGCGCTTCCCGCCTTTATTCGTCCTCACTTGAACTCTTTTCTACCCTGCACCCTGTCTCATCCTCCAGAATGATGCCTTCAGCAATTCCCCCGTCCTTCTCACCACCTCTTACCAATGCGGCCGTAGCGATCGTGCCTTCTCCTGCTGTCTCACCAGCAATCGTTGGGCGTAACCTGTACGAGCAGTCCATGGCCTTCCGAAGTCCAAGTGTGGACTTTGAGATAGAGCACGTATCGAGTCCCCGGACGCAGCCTCGATCGCTTATGCGTCGCGGGGTGTCAGACTACGCGAATGAGAACCTTTTGCAAACGAGCATTGCAACCGTCATTGCGGCCAAAGCACGATCCTTCGCGATCTCTGGGCGCATACCGGTGGACCCTGCCACCCTCACGTTATTCTTCCGAACAAAGGTAGGTAGCTTTTGGTCGTTTCGGTCCTCCCTGTTGATAAGCTCTTATCAGAGCGGAATCACCCATTCGCTTGACTTCCCTATCGATGTCGACTATGACACACCCCCTGCTCTCGACGTGTTGATCGCCGCTTGCAGGCCACATCCACAGATAGGAAACGATGCGGATGGCGAGTCCCTCTTCTACCCAACAAATCTTCCCCTGACAACTTCAATCGAACTTGCGAATCACCCCATTCTCGAGGCTGTGCGCAATACACTATTCCCTACGTTGCCAGGTGGGCACTACCTTCACGCCGTACGTGATAAACTGGAGATAGTCCCGACTGGCGCGAGCATGAGCGAACAAGCGCCAGCTGGCGACACTCGCGTTGCAACCGTGATCATTACGCTACCCGTACGCTTCCGCGGAGGTGAGCTTATTGTGAATGCTCCCGAAGGTGGCGAGGAGCGCTTCCAAGGGCGCGGCTGGAAAAACGGACACATGGAGTGGGTTGCCTACCTGTCAGATTGCACGGCAGAGGTCGAGGCCGTACAGAAAGGCTGCCGTATTTCCGTCTCATATGCCTTACATCTCAAGACGTTTGGCCCGAGTGGCGTGGCTCCAGACCCGCTCATCGTACCGAGTGACTATTTCTTGGATAATTTGGCACCGATCTTCAACATGACACGTGGGCGCATGATCGCCTTTTACCTCACGGGCGATTATGGTGTCAACCCTGCGGACGTACTAGCCGAGTCGCTGGTTCCTTATGTGAGTACGAGACAGCCAAGTGTGATTCTTCACCTCATACTTTCACCACCTGTAGCTGAAGGGCGGTGACTCGATCCTGTACCACGCTGTCAAATTGTACAAGCTTTCCCCAGAGCTTCGCTGGACTGCCGGTGGATACATTTGGCCAGTGGACCGCACTGTGGAGTGTGGACCAGAGGCACCCGATGGCAGTTCGTTCAATAGCTCTGGCCGCCGTCCGTTGAGCGGAGGGTACGGAGCTGGGCCGTATGTGGATGAAGACGATCATTTTATCAACCTCCAACACCGGGTTGAACAGAGTGGCGCAATCCCACTCGCGGAGGCCGACATAGTGCTGTTAGCTGACAAGGATATGTCTGGGAGCATGTCTGGGAGCATATCGAAGGAGCGGGTCCCGCTCGTGTCGAAGGGCCTGCTTGACAAATTGGTTGTGAATATTCTACTTGTGGTATACGTCGCTTGATGGTCACCTCATTTCCGCCCCTTTCACTGTGTCGAGGGTTTCCGTTTGTACTTTCCAAGGATGTAACCGATATCCTTTCCCCGCGGTTCTGATCTTCCCGTGCTGTTCGAGCCGATTAGTGGAACCGCGCGGTGAGGGTGTGCCTTCGCTCATGTAGAGATCCAGGGTGGCATCTGTGACGGACGAAACACCATTCAAACCCCGTCTATGTGGGAAAAAGGTCGCAAAGGGTCAAGCAAAGGGCGTACCACTTTGGATCTTGTTGTAATTTACCTTGTAACGTGCAACCGAACACAAAACCGTCAATTTACGTTCCTGACAAGGTGGAGGTGCCAGTGCGGGCTGAGACTATGTGAGGAAACACAACACCTTCAAGTTTGGGAAACACTACCGTGACCTTGAACACCCAATGAACACCGCGCGCGCACAATCATGGCGCCAGAACCTGCCTCAGGTTACTAGTAGAGCACGAAAACGGCCACCTTCATTCAGGGGGTTCAGAACAGTGTTTAGGGGTGTCACCGTATACTAGTAAATTAGTACGGGTTTGCCCTATTCAGTAGCCTGAGCCTGAGCCAATGCCGCTGCACTATTCTCTCGCACCATGACACGTGACATGCACGACATGGGTCCGTGAGGTAGTAGTACCAACTTGGGTTCAAGTTAACTGAAGGGTTCTAGTACTGTATCGTCGCGTATCCGATTCTATGGCTCTGGAATTCCAGAGCGGCTGGTATCACTTGGGCAGCCGTCGTTTCGTTACACGCTAGGGCCTTGCACAGCCGAGTCCGAGTTGTTTGAGACTTGGAGGCAAGCTTGGAGGCAACGTCAAGTTGAACTTGGCTACCAGCCTGAGTGTGCCAGCGGCCACCATTCCGAGTCTAAAGACGTTGATATTGGTGTTTGGCACCAAACTAGACTCACTAGACTAATCTGCGACACTAACCCAATACATAACACTATGGGTTTTTACCGGTGAAGGGCTATGGGGTATGGAGTATGACGGACATATGGGCTATGGTATACAAATCCCCGCCCACCAACTTGGTGGACTCGCTTTTCTATGGGGTACCGGGGGTTATGGGTTATCCGCCCTATGGGATAAGAGAGGTTCAACTGTAGGTTCTTTTCCGAAACACAGATGACGCGAGTGTATGCTCAATTAGAACAAGTCAGGTTGCCGACCATCATACTCGTAAAAGTACCGTGGCCTTTCGCATTTTATTTGGAGCATTTTCGCGATACACAGCCCATCTCTGCACATCATACGTACCTCAAGCAGCAACGCAAGACTCGCAGCCACATTCACGACACAGCCGCTTGGCGTGTCCTGCACCACATTCCTCTCCCACGGCATCCGAGTCGATACTAGTACGCGGATTGATATATTCTCGTGTAATGTCAGTGCAGAGGTCGTCATTTCAGGCCAGCTCTTTCTTGAGACGTTCCGTAAAGGGGTAGAGACATTGAAAGCGCGAGGTATACAAACGGAGCTGATATCGGTGGCATGGGCTCCTGTAGTGTGCTCGTGCCCACGTATGGCCCCTTCCGAGGGGTGTTTACACAGCTAGTCGGGTGAACTGTATGAACGAACTACCAAGTGCCCCTGCCGAAACTCGAGCCCGACGGGCCAGCGTCCGCACTCTTCGGGATTATCACAACGTTGTCCGAGCGTGAGCTTCGCCAACTCCATTGTTGGAGTCACCAACACGATGTCGGCATGCTCGAGGTGCCAGAGGCAGCTCTACGAGCTCGCTGACGACTGTTGGTCGAGCGGAGGAGGCGAAAAAATGATAAACACTTCTTTGAGCACGAGATCTCTTTGCGCGTTACAAGAGGTCGCAATGCGGTCGGCTCTCGTTTTGTGAACTGACAGGAACTGCAGGCACGTACGACTTCCTCTACCACGTTCTGCAAGTAAGGGATGTGGAACCGACTATGCAGTGCCACGGCTATGGTCTGTATTCCGGGGTGCCCTAAATCAAGGTGGAGATGTCGGACGGCGTTTTCAGTTGCCACTAGTGACGTTGGGACCTCTACATCGATTTCAAACCCCGCAGATTCCGTATCCTGCGCCAGCTAGTCGCCGGCTAAGAGGTAAGTGCCATTCCCTACGGTACTTGGCTCGTTGCCCTGCTGAAGCTTTTGTTTATAGCTGGCGTAGACTCGGAAGATCTCTTCTCGGGACGTCATAGGCTTATAACTCACGCGAATAGGGGCTGATGTCCTTTCCGCCACGACAGAGCGTCTGCTACGAGCTGATTCCTTCCAGACCTATTTCGACATCGAAGTGTGCAATATCGTCTGCAAATCGGGACAGGCGGCGTCCCAAGTGTTTTTGTGTTCAGGAAAATTTCTAACGACTTGTGATCGGTAAATACGAGAATGGGCGAGTCGCGAATCATTCTTTATGCTTACTTGTGCCCTTCGCATCCTTTCCCCCCTACCAAACTTCGGAAGGCGTCTCGACTTTATTGTCACACGACCCCAATACAGTTACCTGAGGCGTCTGTATCGATGATGAAGAGGTGCAATGGCGTGGGATGGATTAATAGGTCAACGGAGGTGAGTTCTTTTTTTGTTCGTTTCATCGCTAGCTCACATTCCTCGTTCCAACTGACGGATCCCTTGCGTGGGAGTTATGAGCCCCTCAAAACATATGATATTTCGAGAGGAGATCTGCCGAATCTACGCCAGCTATAAACGAAAGCTTCAGCAGGGCAACGAGCCAAGCACCGTAAGGAATGGCACTTACCTCTTAGTCGGCGCCGATCAGCCGCAGTGGGGCGCAGGATACGGGCTGCGTCGGCGGAGTGCCCCCCGTCATCGATGCCGACCGACGCGTACAGGTATCGGATGTGTCAACGTCACAAGTAGGTTGTTGCCTACCTCTTGTTGTTGCATCTATACAGTACTACTGTAACTTGAATTTACGGAGAGCGAGGTCGAAGTGTGGGAATAACAAAGTTCCCACGTCTCGTTGACAACCCGAGCCGAGTTGGTCACGGTCCACAGGTTGTCTACATTGTCGTCTACAGCCCTGAGTGACCTCTTCTGTATCCATTCCCACCAACACTTCACCAGGGTTACGGCCTATATTCTTCATTCCTCGCATCTTGTTGCCTACTTGTGCTGCTGCCAGTCGACCACCTATGATGATACCGCCGACCTTGCGTTGCAACTGTCATTGCTTTCCCACCTCAAGCCACTGGGACGAAATAGTGACCTTATAACGCTCTGACATCATTCTGCGGGCCACTAAAACCACCATTAATGCACTTCCGAGCCCCGTACGCGCTCGACGAAGATGCATGATAGGTGATTGCCGATGCAACCCCGAGCAACATGTCCTCTATGACGGCGATAGGGTTGGAGGAGAAGGGGGTGCTCCACCAACGCAGCCCCGAGAAATTTGCGCCACCAACAATGACGACAATGACCTGGGCACTCAGCCGACTCAGATGCAGCGCCAAATAACGACAACGATGATGGGGGATACTTCCTCCACGAGCCATGTGCGCCACTGACGGCAACAACAACGGATGACGCACCGCCTCGACGACGACAATGAGAGGCGTTCCGCCGACATAACCCCAACGACGGTGACGATGGCTATCGCCTCAAGACCACCATCAAGGCCCTCAAGAGCACAATTGACAACATGAGCAGTGACAACGACTACGGCAGCGATTCCGATGATGACTGATGGGGCAAGCAAAGACTGGGGCATTCCTCCACATACGAGCCGCAAGCCGTAGCGCCCTGAATCACGACAACATCGATGCGCGAGCCTGACGGCTGTGACAGCAACACAGACAACGGCAGAAAGAACAGGAACAACGACAACAAACGAGAGCAGCGGCAACAGCACAACAGCAACAACAATGACCGCGACACAAACAACGGCGGTGATACCAAGGACGGGCTGTGAGCGGGAGCGATGATAACAGCAGCGGCGACAATGACTGGTGTCGACGATGATGGTAACATTATCCGTAATACCACTATTGTATATTTTCCAATGAATGATCATCGCCGTATTTTGCAACGGCGGGAGAGGTGCAAGAATTTTATAGTCGTTTAAGGGGAATGGCAAGGGTGAGTGGTCAAAATTGACTTATAGATTACTTATGAAGTTATGAATTTGTAATAAATAATTTCCTTTTTTGTCAAGGTTACTCCTTCATGAGCCGATCACATCCGGGCAAGCATGATCGGGTCTGGCGACTGCCAGTGGGCGCGTTGTTTACTACAAGCCTTCGTAAGAGCCTTCCTTTTGGTGATACAATTCCGGAATCACAGTGTAATATCTCATCATGATCAGAGGCTTTAGTAAGAAGTGATGCAATGCTGGCTTCGAGCGGAGCGCCGGAACACCGGAGGTCGAACCTCCGATACAGGACTTGGGCGGCAATCACTTCATTACGGCTGGGGCTTTGCACGGGGCTCGGGCAGGTTGCCTTGAGGCTCAGGGCGATCTTAGTTCTTCTCCCGGCGATGGGCTATCAGTCAGCAATGGCCTAAGATCTCGGTCCAGGGTTACCTCAGAAATCGTCGGAGGGCCTCACCCCAATAACTTGTTTGCTCTTTTGTATCGGGAAACCAACTTAACACCGGGAACGTTCGCCTTCTTCAACAAAAGGTCCAATCTTGGGTTCGTATTGTACCCATGCCTTTCTCCCGTTTGTTCAGGAAGTCCAGCCAGTCCAGCCTTGCGCGTGCCGGCTCTGAAGCAAGGAACTCTGAAAACTCTGACGATTCACCCCAACAGGTAACTGAGCCTATACCCACTATACGTCGTTCCTGGAGGAAGAAGACAGCGCCCACCGCCAGTCGTTCCGCCTCTCCCCCAGTGCCCTCGCTTCCTCTGACACCTAGCTCTAAGAGCCCTGCGCCCGAGGTCGCACAGCCCACGCCGGTGCCCCTTCCCACCGCTCCAGATGTCTTCATCACCAACTTAGCTCTGATGCCACACCCGGAAACGATGCCAACTGCACGTCCTGGTCATGTACCAGACACGCTCGCCGAAGCCTGGGACGTGGTGAAGGATGGTCCCAAGGATTCTGACATGAGTCGGACGCTCAATGCTGTTGGTAAGCCTGAAATTTTACTTTGCGACCGGCTCACCAATACCCTCTATAGGAGACGCAATCGCCACTGCACAAAGCAACGTCGCACCGTTCCAACCATTGATTACAGCGGCTAAAGAGGCTGTTGGACAGACAGACCTCGGCAAGGCTGTTAAGGAAGGAATCGACCACTTTTTCGAGGGCATGCCTATTTTCATGAATGCTCTGGATGCAGTGGCGGACCTGCATCCTTTCATTGGCGGTGCGTCGATTTCGTTCCCCGTGTGCACGCAAGGTGACCGGTAACCGGTGAGACAGTCATTGTCATGGCGTTCAAAACCGTCTACACACTCGAGTTGAAGCGTCGCGACAATGAAAAGAAGATCATCGCTCTCTATGTCGAGATGAAGGACATGATGGGTGTTTTGCTCCTGTGTGTACTAGCGTTCACCTTTGTGCCTCGCTCACATTCTCGTAGCCTCAAAGACGTGCAAAATGACAAGCTCGTCGCACCTGATGGTAGAAGCATCGAAGATCGCTTGAAGGTCATTGTAGATCGGACCGCAGACGACATCAAGCTTTGCTCTAATGTGTGTGATACGTATGCAAAGAAGAAACTTCTGGCGAAGGTGTTCCTGGGCACGATCTGGGATGCCAAACTACTCAGCTTTGTGACGCTTTTCTCGAAGCGGCGGCAGGAATTCGAGTTCGAGCTGTCCATTCACACAAGTCAGGGTGTGGACAAGGCCAACTTCAAGCTTGATAACATTGGGGATACGACGAGCGCGCTTGACGAAAAGTCAGTGTGCATGAAGTTCTTTCTCAGTCACTAAAATTACGGCACAGGATGAATGTTATGATGGCCATGTTCCAACAATTGGTCGGCCCCGAACAGAAAAGTCTCGCCGAGCTGGTGGCTGCTAAAGGCGGTGTAAAAGCTCTCCGGAACAATGACAAGGTGTTACTTTCACTTGAACAGACCGCGAGCAAGGCACCGAGCGCACCCAGCTCAGAAGGGCATCGCATGAATCGGTCAAAGCCAAGCGACGCGAATACGAACGCAGATGATCTCAGAAAGGACATTTTTGAAGATCCTGACGCTGCTGCTGATAAGAACCGAACCGTGTTCTTCCGCAAATTCGAAGTACAAAAGCGCCAAATCATCGACGAGCTGACACTTGTTGTCACACGAGAGAGCGATCGTGTCATCCAAGTAGTGAAAGGTGGTCCCCATGAGAGGATTCTTGACCGCGTTAGTCACCTATTCACTGAACGCGGAATGATAACGTAATGGTCTCCAGTCGATCCATGAAATCTGGAAAGAAATGGTAGGTGTTACCTATGTCATTCCGGACCCTACTGACGCACATATCCACAGGGCTGGCGAGGAAATGTCAAAGCTCGACATTTTGTGCTCGCTTTTCGTGACTACTACCTCGAAAAGCTCACCTCAGAAACTCAAGGCGTTCGCGGCGTGAACACCTCTGTAATCAGTTCCTCTCGGGACCCGGATGCGTGGGCAATTAAATTCATAGATGTCACGCGGCTGCAACCTATTTTAGAGGCTTTTGACGACGATGCGTCGGGGTTCATCACCATCACGGAAATGAATCGCTTTACCAGTTCCCGACCGATCGAGTGGAGGTCAGTATCATTTTGTCGATAGAGTGATTCTGTCTCATGAATTTCAGTTTACCCCACTGGGTAGCTTTCTGGGCAGTTGGTGAGTTGCGTTCGCCTTGTCACTAGAGTGTCTCGCTGATTACCGAGCAGGATATAGGGCGTCTATCATCGACTACGCTGACAAGATAGAGGAATTATGTGCCAAAATGGAAGGCGTTCGCGCTGAGGTGCTTCCTCCCAATCGAGGGTTTATCGATGACTATTTCACCTATGGTTGGGACACCGTCCACACGTTGACCGCTGCCGTGACCTCGCTGCAACCCGAACCTGGCCCAAGTACTTCGGATAAATTCAAATCGTATCTCGAAGCAGAGGAAGCTCGACTAAGCACCAATCTGAAAGCTGTAGACTACGTTATTGACGGCACGGATACCTTCACACTCATTACGGGTATGGGCCGCATTGAGAAGGTTGGTGCGACACGACTTATTCACCAACCCTCTCGTCTTAATTGTGTTCTACAGACGATCTTTCCTATACTCTACTTGCTGATGAAGCGCCACTACGAGATTATGCGAGCCATGAGGACCAAGGTGTTGGACTCGCGTGAGCTTTGGTCTGGTGTAGAAAGCATCCTCTCCATCAAAGATGCAATCCGATACCGCATGAATGATCTCTCGAGTACGTCTTCCCCAACTTCCCTAGCTGGCTGGTATGGCTTACCTTGCCGATGCAGACATCTTTTCCCAACAAAAATTTGACCCCGAGAAACAGTTCCAGAATTTTGCTTATGGCATTGTGCGTTATCCCTTTTCTTCTACCCGCCTACTTTCTGAAGTTTCCGTAGTTCAAGTATTTCAATGACGAGAAAGATCTATGGTCTTCGGACTATGTTCGAACTCTTGATCCACCAGTTGTACCATACAACGATTCAAACGAAGACCAAAATGTCAGACTAGAAGATATATTGAAACATGAGTATAAGGACGAGTTGGCTCTTGATGACTGGGTCTATGACGGTCATTCGATCGACGACACTCCAAACTATCCTGATGCTGAGCCTCCATTAAAGGACATGTACGATCTCCATTTGTATTTAACTGCCTCTCTTCTGATTCTCTTATCTTCGATTTTCAGTTTAGGGCACTGGCATGGTTACTTTTATGAGGACGACGGTACCCGAGAAACCAGCGGAACGGACTCGATGATGACGTTCGTCCTCGAGCCCGCCGATGGGGAACGTGAATTCAAGGCGAAAGCCTGGTCTAACAGAGGTCGCTATACAATCACTGGGTCTTGGTCCAAAGGCGAAAACGATATCATGGAGATCAACTTTAAGATGACGTTCCACACTATATCCTGGTCTGCGATCTTCTTCAGTGGGCGGTTCGATGCGGAGCGTGATGCCTTGACTGGTGTCTGGGGCCTTTCTGCGGATACTGAGAACTCGGGTGGACCGATGGAGTTCCGAAGAATCCCACCTCGCCATCTGACGGTATACCCTAGTATCAAGGAACTTTCGGACAACAAGCCTCGTGCGTTGTGGGGATTCGCAATCGCAGCTGTGCGCAATGACGTGCGTCGGGAACGTTGGTCGTGGTCATACTTTGTCCAACGCCGTGATGACCGGAAGGCGGTACTCTCCTTGGTCGTCCGCTACTGTTACTTTGGGGAACCGCTCGACGACGAAGAGACCGAACGGTGCTGCGCGGCTGTACAGCGATTGACGTCTGCGGACGCTTGCTTTTATAGTTCGAGGATTGACCACATACGGGCCAATACACGTGTGCACGAGTGAGTTTTGAATCTCGCACGTTTTGGGTCGCTTGCTAACGCAGACCGTAGGAATGCATTCTGTGATTGGTGCGGAGGCCGCATCGGCGGGGCTCGACTTGTCTGCCTTGATTGTGACCACAAAGACACGGAAATTTTCCAAACTGTAGACCTTTGCTGCGCACAAGAGTGTATGGCTGCGCGTGTGACCAGTCGTCAAGACCTTGAAGCCGCACACGAGCCGAGTCACAGGCTCCTAAAAGTTCGTACCGTCGTTCTGCAGCGCCAATATGGACGTGCCCATACTGCGGCACTTGCGGCGTTCGAACGCGCGCAACCACTCTGCGTGAAGATTGCCGAATCTTCCCAGCAATTAGTGGAGAAAGATGAAGAGGATGCTGACCCAGATAAGGAGGACCCGTCGAGCCCCGAGCCCACCCCCGAAGAGACCCCATCCGAACCAGCTGATGACCAGCCGGATGACCCTCCTGACGATACTACGGTCGAAGCCGAAGACGATGAAGGCACTTCCCAGGGCCCGAAGGACGAGGATCCACAAGACGGGACACAGCCCGAGGACAATGACCCACCCTTATGTGGCAAGTGCCAGGGTCGCCTCTCGTTCCCGTGCTGGTACTGCGTCTATTGTGAAGGTCAGTCTCGAAGATTAATTTTCTCCCCCGGCTGCTGATACGTCATCCCACCTCTTCAGACAACCTATTCCTGTGCGACTCGTGCGATGGAGAAGGCGTCCCTGAGCTGATGCGAAGCTCCGGGAAGCACACTGAGGACCACCATCTCATTCGTTGTCTTGCGCCAGAGGAGGATGACAATACCTCTTCAACGGAGCGGCGTCTGATCTCGTTGGAAGACCGGCTCGATAGCATGCAATCTCGGTTCGACGATCTCACCGGTCGCATTGGAAATATGGAGCAACTGCTTCACAGGCTTGCAGTCGCCTCGGAAGCGCTGCGCAGCTAAATCCTTTCATTTCATTTGGTCTCCAGCCTAGATGGCCAGTACAGTACTCGTTGCAGTGGAGACCGTTGTCGTGCTTGAGCAGTTCTCCTCCCGCCCTCACACTCTCTATTATCACTATGATTGATACTGTGTTTTCTTATCCCGACCTGCCATGCAAACATCACACTTTTTTTCAAGGCCTCCCAAAACAGATAGTGCAACAATTCGAATGTGTCAGGTCTGTTTCTAGCTGGGCACAATTTGTCATACGGCTGGCGTCACGGAGCGTCTATCCAAGCTTGACCAGTTCTCTCATGCGGCCAGCAGTACAGGCCGAATCTTATAGCCGAACTCCGAGATCGGCTCAGCAACATCTGAAAATGGAAAATTGACTCCGAGTCGGTAGAACTCTAACGTGAACCCATACCTTTGATAACCCATGTCCCCTCCGCCCCTGGCTGGTCCACCACCCAAAACTCGTGCGCAGGCTGTGACCGTAACGTTCCTCCCAAAACCCATACCCCAGGAATTCGACCAACAAGTATGAGTATGGAGGGGTTCTACTGCGCCAGAGTTTCTCCAGTCCTGGGTGACAGTCATTCCTCGATTGGCCCTGAAAAGTGCACGTCGATGAATCTCTGTTTACGGAGTCCCCAACCCCTCGCACTCCTCTTGTCCTGGTCCTCGCCGTCCGCTTTCAACTGTGATGTTTAACCAACTCCGAGTCTTGAAGGCGCCTTCCCAGCAACTGCCAGGGGACCTGGATTCTACTCCACTTTGCCTTTCTTTAGTTCGTTCAGGATCTACCCGAGCATTGCACATTGTGCTTCTGCTGACGTGGTAAGCGGCCTTCCTCTGGAGACTAGAGAATTATTCCAGTGGTGGATGGAAACCGACCCGACACCTACTTTGCATCACCTTTGGAGGAGGAAGGTGTTGTGACGCGGCAATCTTGCGTTAGACGGCGTCTGTGGAAGCTAGCAAACATGACCACACGTCGTGTGCTGTACTACGGGTCCGTTAGTGTCACAGTAGCATGCACTGCATCGGAATGATAAAAAAGCTCACCTCAGTCAGAAGAAAAGAGACTGAGGCGCATAGTACCTGTAATCTCTATGTATAGTTAATTAAGCTTAATCAAGCCCTCGGGGCGCAGGCCATCGGGAAAGCGATTGTCCAAAAACGAAATTACAGCCACGGTCCGCGCTACCGGCTACATCCGTCGTTAGCTTGAATCATCTCCGCCGATCAAACCAGCGCTCATAACACCACTTCACCCGACACTGCTATTTGTGAAACGCCCACTCCAATGCCTGGTCCTGGCGTCTTTGTCACCAATATAACTATGGCACTTCACAGAAATAATACTATAAACTCCTGTGCCAGACATGTTGGCACGTTGCGATGTGTATTTCGCTACCAGCCCTCGGGGGGAAATGTTCCAATTCCTGTCAAGCGTCTTCTTGATTTCGCGCACTTCTTGGCGCCCGCCACATAAAAGGCACAAGAAGCAAGGTCACGCGAAGCTGGAGTCGTCACGTGTGGCAGAGGTGAGTTTGATAGATTTGGTGGTGGTGCTTGTGTCCGAACATCAATACAGTCATATGTTAATTAGCTAGGGTACAGTGATGCGACATTGTGATAGCGTGCTAGGTAGATTGCATCTACAGTAACGCAGCCAGTAGAGTTGTTGTGGGTGGTCATGATCTTGTTAGGCGCCAGGACTTTGTACGGCACTTCTGTTGCCATGAGGCTCAGGCGATCTCAGTTCTTCGCCCGATAAGCTGTCATTGTCCTGCAGAGCCGAGCCTTGCACGCACAGGCTCTGCTGATAAAGGAAGGAACTCTGAACATTCTGACGATTCACCCCAGCACCACGTCGTTCCTGGAAGAAGACATTGTCCACCGCTAATCGTTTCACCTCCTCTTCCCTAAGGCCTACGTACCCCTTGACTCATAGCTCTAAGAGCCCCGCGCCCGAGGTCAGCGTGCTCGAACAGCCCACGCCGATGCCTCTTCCCACTGTTCCCGATATCTTCAACACTAACTTAGCTCTGGTGCCACATCCGGAAGCGATGAAGACTACAAGTCCTGTGCCAGACTCACTCACCGAAGCCTGGGACGTGGTGAAGGACGGTCCCAAGGATTCTGATGTGACCCGGTCATTTAATGCTGTTGGTAACTTGAAGCCTGAGACTTAGCTTCATGATCCGTGCGCTTATGCTTTTCAATAGATGACGCAGTTGCTACTGTAAAAAGCAACGTTGCACCGTTCCAACCATTGATTACAGCAGCCAAGGCCGCTGTTGAACGGACAGACCTTGGCAAGGCCGTTAAGGAAGGAATCGACCACTTTTTCGAGGGCATGCCTATTTTCATGAGGGCTCTGGATGCAGTGGCGGACCTGCATCCTTTTATCGGCGGTGCGTCAATTTCCTTCCACGTGCGCATGCGGGGTGACTGGTGGGATAGTGGTTGTCGTGGCGTTCAAAACCGTCTACACACTCGAGCTGAAGCGTCGCGACAATGAAAAGAAGATCATCGCTCTCTATGTCGAGATGAAGGACATGATGGGTGTTTTGCTCCTGTGTGTACTATCGTCCACCTATTGTGCCTCGCTCACATTTTCGTAGCCTCAAAGACGTGCAAAATGACAAGCTCGTCGCACCTGATGGTAGAAGCATCGAAGATCGCTTGAAGGTCATTGTAGATCGAACCGCAGACGACATCAAGCTTTGCTCTAATGTGTGTGATACGTATGCAAAGAAGAAGCTTTTGGCGAAGGTGTTCCTGGGCCCGGTCTGGGACGACAAACTACTCGGCTATGTGACGCTTTTCTCGAAGCGGCGGCAGGAATTCGAGTTCGAGCTGTCCATTCACACGAGCCAGGGTGTGGACAAGGCCAACTTCAAGCTTGATAACATTGGGGATACGACGAGGGTACTTGACGAGAAGTCAGTGTGCATGAGGTTCTTTCTCAGTCGCTAAAATCATGGCACAGGATGAATGTTATGATGGCCATGTTCCAACAATTGGTCGGCCCCGAACAGAAAAGTCTCGCTGAGCTGGTGGCTGCTAAAGGCGGTGTAAAGGCTCTCCGGAACAATGACAAGGTGTTACTTTCACTTGAACAGACCGCGAGCAAGGCACCGAGCGCACCCAGCTCAGAAGGGCATCGCATGAATCGGTCAAAGCCAAGCGACGCGAATACGAACGCAGATGATCTCAGAAAGGACATTTTTGAAGATCCTGACGCTGCTGCTGATAAGAATCGAACCGTGTTCTTCCGCAAATTCGAAGTGCAGAAGCGCCAAATCATCGACGAGCTGACACTTGTTGTCACACGAGAGAGCGATCGCGTCATCCAAGTAGTAAAAGGTGGTCCCCATGAGAGGATTCTTGACCGCGTTAGTATGTCACCTGTTCACTGAACGCTAAATGATAATGTAATGGTCTCCAGTCGATCCATGAGATCTGGAAAGAAATGGTAGGTGTTACCCGGGCCTATGTCATTCCGGACCCTACTGACATACATACCCACAGGGCTGGAGAGGGAATGTCAAAGCCCGACACTTTGTGCTCACTTTTCGGGACTATTATCTCGAGAAACTTGCCTCGGAAACTCAAGGCGTTCGCGGCGTGAATACCACTTCAATCTATAACTCTCAGGATCCGGATGCTTGGGCAATTAAATTCATAGATGTCACGCGGCTGCAGCCTATTTTAGAGGCTTTTGATGACGATTCGTCGGGGTTCATCACCATCACGGAAATGAACCGCTTTACCAGTTCTCGGCCGGCCGACTGGAGGTTAGTCCCACTTTAAAACTGAGTGGATGTCTTCTCATGTGTCGAAGCTTGCCCCACTGGGTAGCTTTCTGGGCAGTAGGTGAGTCGTGTCCGTCATGTTATCAGAGTGCCTTGCTGAATATCGAGCAGGCTATAAGGCGTCCATCATCGACTATGCCAACAAGATAGAAGAGTTATTGGCCAAGATGGAAGGAATTCGCGCCGAAGTTCTCCCTCCCAATCGAAAGTCTATCGACGAATATTTCATTTACAGTTGGGAGTTCATTCACACACTTACCGCAGCCGTGACCCCGCTGCTACCCGAACCTGGCACAAGTAATTTGGATAGATTCAGATCATATCTCGAAGCAGAGGAGGCTCGACTTAGCACCAATCTGAAAGCTGTGGACTACGTTATTGACGGCACAGATACCCTCACACTCATTACGGGTATGGGCCGTATTGAGAAGGTTGGTGCGAGGCAACACATTCGGTAATTCGCACGTCCTAACTACGCTCTGCGTTTTGCAGACTATCTTTCCTCTGATCTACTTGCTGATGAAGCGCCACTATGAGATCATGCGAGCCATGCGGACCAAGATTTTGGACCCGCGTGAGCTTGGGTCAGGTATAGGAAGTTTCTACACTATGGAGGATGCCATACGATACCGCATGGATGACCTCACGAGTACACCTTCCTCAATTTTATTTTCCTGGCTGTCTCTGTTGCTCACATGGTCGACGCACGCAGACATCTTTTCCCATCAAAAACTTGACCCCGAGAAGCAGTTCAAAAACTTCGCTTATGGCATTGTGCGTTATCTCGTTTTCCTCGCCCGTCTAACCTCTGAAGGGTCCTAGTTCAAGTATATCCGTAATGGGAACGATCTATGGTCTTCAAGCTATGTCCGGACTCTCAATCCACCTGTCATACCCTACGACGATTCAAACGAAGACCAAGATGTAAAACTGGGGGATATATTGAGACATGAATATAAGGACGAGCTGGCCCTTGAGGACTGGGTCTATGACGGACATTCGATTGTCGATACCCCAGATTATGGCGATGTTGAGCCCCCATTAAAGGACATGTATGCTCTCCACTTCTATCCATCTGCCTCCTCTATTCTGACTCTCTTATCTGTGTTTTTCAGTTTAGGGTACTGGCATGGTTACTTTTATGAAGGCAACGGCGCCCGAGAAACTAGCGGACATTTCTCAATGATGACATTTGTAATCGAGCCCGCCGATGGGGAGCGTAAATTCAAGGCGAACGCCTGGTCTATCGGAGGGCGCCACACGATCACTGGGTCTTGGTCCAACGGTGAAAGCGGTGCCACGGAGATCAAGTTTATGACGACGTTCGAAAATGTATCCTGGCCTGCGATCTCCTTCAGTGGCCGATTCGATGCAGAACGCGATGCCTTGACCGGTATCTGGGGTTGGGGTTTTTCTGTGGATGCCGAGATCTCGAGTGGACTGATGGAGTTCCGACGAATTCCACCTCGCTATCTGACAGTATATCCTAGCATCAAGGAACTTTCGGACAACAAGTCCCGTGCATTGTGGGGGTTCGCAATTGCGGCTGTGCGCAGCGACGTACTTCGGGAACGTTGGTCGTGGTCATACTTTCTACAACGCCGGAAGGATCGAGAGACGGTGATCTCCCTGGCGAGCCATTGCTTTTTTCTTCTCGGGACGCCAGTCAACTATGAGGAGGCTGAAACGTTCAGTGCTGCTGCACGGCGACTGACAGCAGCCGACGCCTGCTTCTGGATCTCCAAGATCAGTTGCTCACTTGCATATACGCCGCTGCACCTGTGAGTTTCTGCTTTGACACGTTCTTGCTCCGGTGCTGACACGGACTAAAGGAACAACTGTGATTGTTGTCGAGGCACCATTGTCGGGACTCGGCTAGTCTGCCTTGATTGTGAACAAAAGGACACAGAAATTTTCAATCCTCTGGACCTTTGCTACGCACAAGAGTGTATGACTGCGCGCGTAACCCATCGCCAAGACCTTAAATTCCCACACGAACCGAGTCACAGGCTCGTAAAAGTTCGTCCTGCCGTCCTGAAGCGCCAACTTGGCCGTATCCAAACTGCGGCACTTGCGGCGTTCGAACACGTGAAGACACTCTGCACGAAGATTGCCGAATCTTCCCAAGGATTGGTGGAGAAAGGTGAGGGAGATGCGACCGGCCTAAATAAGGAGAACCCGTCGACTACTGAGCCCACCCTCGAGGAGACTCAGTCCGAACCAGATGATGGCCAGCCGAATGACGCTCTTGACGATACTACGGTCGAAGCCGAAGACGATGAGGGTACTTCTCAAGACTCGGGGGACGAAAGTCCGCAAGACGGGGCACAGCTTGAGGACAACGACCTACCCTCATGTGGCAAGTGCGAGGGTCGTCTCTCGTTCCCGTGCTGGTACTGCATCTATTGTGAAGGTCAGTCTCGAAGATTCATTATCTCACCCTGTGTGCTGATACGCAGTCTTAGATAATTTGTTCCTGTGCGATGCGTGCGACAGAGAAGGCGTGCCTGAGCTTATGCGCAGCTCCGGGGAGCATACTGAGGATCACCATCTCATTCGCTGTCTTGAGCCGGTAAAGGAGGATGATAGGCTCTCTCAAGGGCTCTCTTCAACCGAGTGGCGTCTAATCTCGTTGGAAGACCGGCTCAATAACATGCAATCTCGCTTCGATGACCTCAGCCAGGATCTTACCAGTCGTATTGGAAACATAGAACAACTCCTCCACAAGCTTTCCGCTGCAGTGACTGCTGGAAGCTCTGCGTAGTAAATTCTTCCTTACGTTTCGTCTCCAGCGTGAATAGCGCATGGTATTTTACGGATGTATTTCAATTCAATCGTAGAAACGCGACCAATTACTGGAATGTTTCTAGATTTTCGGATAGAAGTGGACTTGGAAGTGGATGACAATGCGAAATGCCTGCAGGGACAGGCACCCTCCCTTGCTGATGCCTCATCAAGGCCTCATCTGGGCCACATCTTTTACAGTGTGAATGAAAAATCAACTAATTTCCGCCACTGAGTCACCACTGCCAGTGCACCTCCGTCTTCGGGCTTCACTTCAAAGTTCAGTTGCTTTGCAATTCTTCGAAGACTGCTGTCCCGCGGTTCTATCAGTGAAGCTAGTGAAGCTTAGTGAAGCCGGGTAAGTTACGCGCACGCTTCCTCGGGCGCACAGGCCGGCCGGGGAACCAGCTCGGCGATAGTTTGGCGATCTGCAGTGCCAGGCTCTCGGCTAAAAACATCCATGTGATGGGCGTTGACGCGTGCACGCCGGACGCCAGCCACCGCATTTTTGCTAAGTCAACAGCTCCTTCCTTTTTGGTTGGAATTTGGAACCCTCCCCAAAACGCGGCCAGAGCTTATAAATTATTTTCCTTTTCCAGGACCCGTGTCTGGTGTATATATAGATTGATGTATTGATGTATTGATATTGATATTGATGTTTCAAGTGATGTTTTGCCGCAGTCTCTGTTTCCCGGGTGGGAAACAGAGGGTCCGCTGAAACATTGTTTCAGGGCCCAGTCGCGCCGAACAGGCCCTAATAAGCCTGGGTATAGGGTAAAGCATATTAACCCGATTCAAGAATACTAGGTTTCGTGACTTAGCGAAAGTGATATATTTGCAGGAGCCACAGGCACAAGTGCTGCTGGCCCACGCCAGGATATTAGGGGCTTTCAAAGTTGCCCTTATTTGTCTCATTACCTAACCATTATGATACCATTTTGAAAACCATTAAGTCGGAAATGATCTCAAAAAAGGGACAAATAATTTGATTTTTAAGGATGGGAGGGGGCTCCTACTGTACATAACGCAATTATTTCTATTTTATTAAGGGGGGCTGCTAAAGAAACTGAGTTTCATTTTATTTTATGTAAGACAGCAAATATGACTACATTTTATGAACTCCGAATCGGAACTAGTAATCTGGTCTAGTGGAGATCGAAAAAGATTTACATTGCCAGGGGCTCCGAGGCACAAAAATAATTCATTATAGTTTCATTATTGGCTTTTTTTTGGGGGGGGGGGTTTCAAAGTTGGACATTATTGGTCCATTTTTATTTTATTAATTTTCACATTAACATCATATTTACACCAAAATCGTGCTTAATGGACGTTATAATGGGTCCAATAAGGGACCAAAATAAGTTAACTTTGAAAGACCCTATTTGACCGTTGTACTAACTTATTGTACTGTATTGTGCTGTATGTCCTATTCAACAATACGGCGCGGTGAGCGGTGAGCGCCTATGACATTACCCTAATCTTGGACGACAATCACTTCTTGATTGGGCCTGAAATGGGCGCCCCGAAGCAAGGGCACCCCAGCTCTTCGCATCATCTGTGAATTGCAGGTTGTTTCCTCTTGTTCTGACCCTCACTGTCCTATTCCAACTGTGACATCTGGAAGACACCTTTTCAACAGCCAGCTGGGATCTGGGTCCTATTACTCAACTGCCATGCCTTTCTTCGCTCTATTAAGAAAGTCCAGCCAACCGAGCCTCGCACGCCCTGCCTCCGCTGATGTAGCAAGCGGCCCTTTCTCTGAAAACCCAGATAAATTACCCCAGCGTCGAAGAAAAACCGAACCGACTCCCTCATTTCCTCGCTCTTGGAGGAGGAAGGCAGCATCCTCCGTTGGTCGTGCCAGCTCGTCCCCGCCAATCGAACCCGCACTCCCCGTAACACCAAAGGTCGAAAGCCCCGCACCCGACACTGCTATACGTGAAATGCCCACTCCGATGCCTCTTCCCGCTAATCCTGATGTCTTTCTCAATCTAACCATGCTACCTCCCACGGAAATAATACCAACCATCAGCCCTGAGTCAGACCTGTTGGCTGCCACGTGGGATGAGGTAAAGGACGGTCCGAAAGGTGTCAGCGTCGATCGGAGTCTCGACGTTCTTGGTGCGAATCAAATCTTCGCCGGCCAAGGAGGATTCTGATTCTGATCTGTAGGTGACGCCATAACCGCCGCACAAAGCAACGCCGCACCGTTCACACCATTAATCACAGCAGCGGCAAGCGCCGTTGGGCAGACTGAGATTGGCAAGGTCGTAAAGGAGGGAATAGACCACTTTTTCGATGGCATGCCTGTTCTCATGAATGCTCTGGATGAATTGAAAGCATTGCATCCGTTCGTCGGTGGTATGTTTCCACCACCATGAGAATTCGTACCTTGTGACCAGGAAAAATAGTCGTTGTCCTGGCGTTCACGGCCGTCTACACCCTGGAGCAGAAACGTCGTGACAATGAAAAGAAGGTCATTGCGCTCTATGTCGAGATGAAGGATATGATGGGCGTTTTGCTCCTGTGCGTGCGGGTATTTTACCACTATACCGCCGTACTTATAGTTTTACAGCCTCAGGGACGTGCAAAATGACAAGCTGGTCGCACCAGACGGAAGAAGCATCGAGGATCGCTTGAAGACTCTTGTAGAGCGTACCGCGGACGACATCAAGCTGTGTTCTAATGTGTGCGACACGTACGCTAAGAAGAAGCTTTTGGCAAAGGTGTTCCTGGGGCCGGTCTGGGATGACAAATTGCTGAGCTGGGTGACGCTGTTCTCGAAGCGGAGGCAGGAATTCGAGTTCGAGTTGTCCATTCACACAAGTCAGGGTGTCGATAAGGCCAATGTCAAGCTCGATGTCATCGGCAATGCGACGAGAGCACTCGATGAAAAGTTCGAGTACCCATGCACTTTATCTGATTATGTACTAATCCGTGATACAGGATGGACGTCCTGAAGGCTATGTTTGAGCAGCTTGTTAGCCCTGAGCAGAAACAGCTTGCGGCGACTGTCGCTGCGAGTGGTGGTGTGAAGGCACTGAGGAACAATGACAAGATGTTGCTTGAGTTAGAGAAAACTGCAAGCAAGGCCCCAAGCGCACCTAGCGCCGAAGGGCATCGGGGACCTCGGGCGAAGGCTAATGATGTGAATCCAAACGCGGACGCACTCAGGGCGGACGTTTTTGAGGACCCTGACGCTGCGGTGGCAAAGAATCAGGTGGTGTACTTCCGCAAGTTCGAAGCTCAGAGGCGCCAGATCATTGACGAGATGACGTTCGTCGTCAAACGGGAGAGTGATCGGGTCATCCAAGAGATGAAGGGCGGCCCACACGATCGAATTCGGGACCGTGTATGTGTTATTCTACTCTTTACTAAATGCATACTCATCAGTCGGCTTTCTCTAGACGATCTACGATATTTGGACCGAAATGGTAAATATAATAGTATGGTATGAGGCCCTTAAGATTAATTGAGTGTTTAGGGCTGGCGCGGGAACGTCAAGGCTCGACATTTTGTGCTTGCTCTCCGAGATCATTACCTGGAGAAACTCGCCGTGGAAGCTGATGGTGTTCCCGGGATGGGTGGCGGATCAATTAATGGCTCACGGAACCCGGATGCATGGGCAATCAAGTTCGTTGATGTGACGCGTCTGCAGCCTATTTCAGAGGCTTTTGATGATGATGCGTCGGGATTCATCACCATCTCAGAAATGAATCGATTTACCGGTTCTCGGCCAGCCGACTGGAGGTTAGTCTTGCTTTAGAACTGAGTGGATGTTCATCTCATGAGTCGCAGCTTGCCTCACTGGGTTGCTTTCTGGGCAGTTGGTAAGATGTGTCCGTCGCGTCACCGAGTCCCTAGTTGAATATCAAGCAGGATATAGGGCGTCTATCATTGACTACGCCAACAAGATAGAAGAATTACTTGCCAAGATGGAAGGAATTCGCGCTGAAGTGCTCCCTCCCAACCGGCGGGCCTTCGACGACTACTTCCGCTTCGTTTGGGAGGCCGTTCACACACTGACCGCTGCTGTGACACCGCTTCAACCTGAACTTGGTCTAAGTACTTCGGATAGATTCAAATCGCATCTGGAAGCAGAGGAGGCTCGACTTAGCAACAATCTGAAAGCTGTGGACTACACTATCGATGGCACTGATACCCTCACACTCATTACAGGTGTGGGTCGCATTGAGAAGGTTGGTGCGAGGCAACATATTCACCAACCCGCTTGTCTTGATAGTTTTCTGCAGACGGTCTTCCCTTTAATCTACTTGCTGTTGAAGCGCCACTACGAGATCATGCGGACCATGCGGACCAATGTGTTGGACCCGCGTGAGCTTGGTTCGGGTCGAGACAGTATCTATAACGTGAACATCGTCACCTATCAGCGTATGAATGACCTCACAAGTACGTCGCCTTCATTTTCGTTATCTTGGCAGCACCGAGACGATCAATCCACACAGACATATTCATTCAGCAAAAGCACAACCCCGAAAAGCAGTTCCAGAATTTCGCTTATGGCATCGTTAGTCGTCGCTTTCTCTTCTGGGATCTTCTCTTTCTGACGCAAGTACAGTTTAAATACCTTCATAGTCAGAACGATTTTTGGTCTGCAGAATATGTCCGGAATCTCGACCCGCGAGTCATACCATACGACGATGCCAACGAAGATAAAGACGTCAAACTAGAGGAGATTTTGAAGTATGAACATAAGGACGAGCTGGCCCTTGATGACTGGGTCTATGAGGGACATTCAATTGACGACACAAATTATAGCGATGTTGAGCCCCCATTAAAGGACATGTATGCTCTCCGCTTTTATCCATCTGCCTCTGTTCTGATTCTCTTATCTCAGTTTGGGGGACTGGCACGGTTACTTTTATGAGGGCGACGGTATCCGAGAAACCGCCGGAGTCGACACAATGATGACGTTTGTACTCGAGCCCGCGGATGGGGAGCACGAATTAAAGGCGGACGCCTGGTCTAACAGAGGACGCTACACAATCACTGGGTCTTGGTCCAAAGGTGAAAACGATGTCATGGAGGTCAAGTTGAAGATGACGTACCAAAGTGCATCTTGGTCTGTCTTCTTCAGTGGCCGCTTCGATGCAGAACGCGATGCCTTGACTGGTGTCTGGGGCCTTTCTGCGGGTGCTGAGCACTCGAATGGCCTGATGGAGTTCCGACGAATTCCACCTCGCTATCTGACAGTATATCCTAGTATCAAGGAACTTTCGGACAACAAGTCTCGCGCATTGTGGGGGTTCGCAATTGCCGCTGTACGCAACGACGTACTTCGGGAACGTTGGTCGTGGTTGTACTTTGCCCAACGTCGGGAAGATCGAGAGGCGGTGATATCCCTGGGGATCCGCTACTTGTACTTTGGGAAGCCACTCAACAGTGAAGAGGATCAACTGCTCAGTGCTGCTAAACTGCGACTGACAGCAGCCGACGCTTGTTTCTATACCTCCATAATTGATCGCACACTTGCAAATACGTGGGTGCACGTGTGAGTTTCGGATTTGGCACGTTCTTGCTCCGCTGCTCACACAGATTAAAGGAACGCGTTCTGTGATTGGTGTGGAGGCCGCATTGGCGGGGCTCGGCTACTCTGTCTTGACTGCGAATATAAGAACACGGACACCTTCGGGGCTCTAGACCTTTGCTGCGCAAAAGAGTGTATGGCTGCGCGCATCACCCATCGCCAAGACCTTAAAGTCCCACACGAACCGAGTCACAGGCTCGTAAAAGTTCGTCCTGTTGTACATTATCGCCAACATGGTCGTGTCCATACTGCGGCACTTGCGGCGTTCAGACGAGTGCAAACACTCTGCACGAAGATCGCCGAATCCCACCAGCAATTAGAGGAGAAAGACGAGAAGGGGAGGAGACCGATCAAAATACGAAGAATGCGTCAAGTCCCGAGTATACACCCGAAGAAATACCCCCTGGACTAGGTGACGGCAAGCCAGGTGACGACTCTGATGTTCCTGGTGATACTGCGGTTGAAGTCAATGGAGTTGGGGACACTTCCCAAGACCCGAGCGGCGAGAATTCGCAAGGCAGGACACAGCCTCAGGAGAGCGACCTACCCTCATGTGGCAAGTGTATGGGTCGTCTCTTGTTCCCATGTTGGTATTGCACCAAATGTGAAGGTCTGTCTCGAGTATTACTTTGCTCGCCATGTGCTGATGTCTCATTGAGACGATTTATTCCTGTGCGATTCATGCGACAGAGAGGGCGTCCCTGAGCTGATGCGAAGCTCTGGGAAGCATACTGAGAATCACCATCTCATTCGCTGTCTGGCGCCCGAGAAGGATGATGATACTCTCTCTTCAACGGAGCGGCGTCTGATCTCGTTGGAAGACCAGCTCAATAGCATGCATTCTCGCTTCGATAACACGCAATCTCGCTTTGATAACATGCAATCTCAGTTCGATAACATGCAATCTCGCTTCGATGACCTTACCCAAGATCTTACCAGTCGCATTGGAAACATAGAGCAGCTCCTTCACAAGCTTGCCGCAGCCGTGACTTCCGGAAGATCTGCGTAGTTCGATCCTCTCTAACGTGGATGGCCAGGACAGTAGTTGCGGTGCCGGTCTTTGCAGTGCTCGAGTAGTTCTCTCACCCCATGGTTTCTATTATTGCATCGATTTTGTGTTGTCATTTCCTCATTTGTCGAGAACAATCATCGCACGGCTCTATTTCAAGTTATCATTTAGGCTCTTCTCGAAAAAATGCGAATGTTCGTGCCTCAATTCGAACAAATTAGGTCCGTCACTGGCTGAGCACCATTGTCGTACAGTTGGTGCGCGGACTGTCAGTGTAGAATGGAAAATCTTTCACTAGGGGTCATTGGCATTAGTCGACTGGCGGGTCAAAGGTGCTGGCGTTGGTGTCGGATGGACCATCTCCGAGAGTCTGGACCGAGACACACCTTTGGCGTGCTTGGGATCAGATCAGAAGGGTCAGCTGCATACCTTGCCACACTCGTAAGTAGCGTGGTCTCTCGCATCATAATCCAATGTTTGAGCATTTTCGCGATATATGGTCCATCCCTGCGCATCATGCGTGCCTCAATTAGCGACGCGGAACTCACAGCTGCGTGTAGCCCAGGTGCTTTGCCTGCACCATCTTCCACCCTCACGGCATCAATGCACGGACTCACGCACTCTTGCGCAATGCCGACGCAGGGGTCATTGCGGGCCAGTTATTCCTCGAGACGTTCCGCGCGGGAGCGAGGCAGCCTCAGGACAACCAGATGCGTTCGCGAATTGCCAGCAGCGATACGCAGAGTTCATATTGGTATGTCCGGCTTCCGCAGTATTCATGAACCCACCCAACCATCTAGGGCCACTCATCGATGATCGCCGCGGCGGAGATTCAGACAAAGCTCCCCCCTCACCTAAAGCCCGACGCAGCCCTCTCCAGCGTCTGCGGTGGCGGGCACTGGCAGCTGTGGCGTTGTCAAGAGAGGCAGGGATGCAGGTCAGTACGATGGTGCGTGCTATACTCCCCAAAATCGCGATGGGTTTAGCCAGACTGGGATACCGTAGACCGTGGTCGCACTCGAGACGCACGGTTTGCCTGCTTCTATCATTCGGGCCGCTGCTAACCGCCGCACATCGGCGACACCACGATGAATGAAAAGCACGGCGTTCGCGTTGCACGTGTATCCGAGTTGGACGTTCAAAGAGGCTACGTCAAGCAGTCGTCAAGCTCAGGTGGTCCGGTCTGCACCAAGTCTGCACTGGACCGACCAGTTGCTCTGCCAGTGAAGTGCGCCCAAGGCAGTATCATGATCAAGTGATGCAACGGAGAACGATCAATGAACATCGATGGACGTTCCAGCTCGAACAGATGGGCACAAGTCCTCAGTGTAGTTGGCATGCTCAAATGCGCCAGTCCCGGGCCGCCTACGAGCGCAAAGGCTTAACGCTTAACCCTGAGGCTGGAAGTTTCACCATCAGCACCGGAGAAGGAGACCCTTTTATCCGTTGTCTGTAGTGGTTCAAGGAATGGTTCGAGATATCAAGGTATTTGATAGAACCCGTGATAGGGAATCCGGAAATCGTTAGAGGGTTTCAAAGGGCAGGTACTAGGTAATGCATATCATGATTGATGTGAAGCATTTTCAGAAGCCCCCTCGTATTCAATCAGAAGTATGTTTACAAGTAAGAGCTTAGCAACAGCCATGACGTTGCTTCCTTCGATATATAACTGATATGTAGCTGCGGTATTATCTGCTCATTTGCTACTATCCTGAGCTTAAGCTTTAAGGCTGTTTGAATGATGGGTAAAAGTAGGTCCACCGTTAGGTAGAAATCGAGCTTGGAACCGAGAACAAGGATGATGCCATAGATTACACTGCATGGTAATACTTTACAGTGAGTGTTCAATTCGACCGTATTGATCGCAGAGATATATCAAACGTAAAGAGCGCCAGATCACGCGCCGGAGTTCCCCGACTTCGGACTTTAAGTTTCCGGCTGGTGCCGACTGCACTCCTGAGTATGGCATCATGATTGTGAAATGCCTGCAGGGAGCAAAATTGACTAGTCTATCTTCAAGTTACCTTGCAAGTTACTGTAATTTTCGCCACTGAGTCCCAGTGCATCTCTGTCTTCAAGCTTCAAGCTTCAAAGTTCAGTCACTTTGCAATCGTTCGAAGACTGCTGCCCCATAGTCGGATTAGTGAAGTTGATTATGTCGCGCGCCAAAACAGCTTCTGGCAAGGCGCACAGGGCGGGGTCCAGAACCGGTTCGGCCATCTGCAGTACCTGACTCTCGGCTACTGATGTGATGGCGGAAGAATAATTCGATCAACATGAACTTAGTTCTGCACGCCAGACCACTGTGAAGTCGTCGCTGTAGTGGTTGAAGCTTGAAGTGGGGTGAAGTATATTCAAGTTAACGGATGTGATTCGCAGGAGCCACAAATGCTGCCAGTCGATGCCAGTGATACAGTATTACGTGTAAGTGCTAACCAAAAATACGGCGCCTAGGGCCTGAGGCCTTTGCGCTGAGCGTCTACTGTAACTTAGTGCCAGAATTTCCACAATCCTGCCAGCAGCCAGAGTGCAGCGCACCACACGGCAATCATCCTCGACTGGCCCTGAAATGGGCGCCCCGATGAGTCAGCGCGCCCTCGGCCTTCGCATTGTCGATCAACTGCAGGTGCTCTTGTTATCATTCTCGCTGTCCTCTTCAACCGTGACGTTTGACCAACTCTCTTAAAAGATTCGGACAGCTTCCCAAAAGCAGCCAGCTCGGATCTACCCTAACCGTGACCATGCCTTTTTTCAGTTTGTTAAGAAGGTCTAGCCAACCGAGCCTCGCACGTCCTGCCTCCGCTGATGTAGCAAGCGACCCTTTTTCTGGGAACCCTGACAAATTACGGAGAAAAACCGAACCGACACCCTCATTTCCTCGCTCTTGGAGGTGGAAGGCAGCATCCTCCGTTGGTCGTGCCAGCTCGTCCCCGCCAATCGTCCCCGCACTCCCCGTAACACCAAAGGTCGAAAGCCCCGCACCCGACACTACTATACGTGAAATGCCCACTCCGATGCCTCTTCCCGCTGGTCCTGATGTCTTTCTCAATCTAACTATGCTACCTTCCACGGAAATGATACCAACCATCAGTCCTGTGTCAGACCTGTTGGCTGCCACGTGGGATGAGGTAAAGGACGGTCCAAAAGGTGTC
The DNA here is from genome assembly GCA_021525025.1 of Lactarius hengduanensis. Taxonomy (NCBI): domain Eukaryota; kingdom Fungi; phylum Basidiomycota; class Agaricomycetes; order Russulales; family Russulaceae; genus Lactarius; species Lactarius hengduanensis. The sequence continues at coordinate 59,376 of JAKELI010000042.1, forward strand.
AGCATCGATCGGAGTCTCGACGTTCTTGGTGCGAATCAAATCTTTGCCGGCCATGGAGGATTCTGATTCTGATCTGTAGGTGACGCCATGACCGCCGCACAAAGCGACGCTGCGCCGTTCACACCATTAATCACAGCAGCGGCAAGCGCCGTTGGGCAGACTGAGATTGGCAAGGTCGTAAAGGAGGGAATAGACCACTTTTTCGATGGCATGCCTGTTCTCATGAATGCTTTGGATGAATTGAAAACATTGCATCCGTTCGTCGGTGGTATGTCTACGCTACCACGAGAATTTATACCTGGTGACCGGGAAAAATAGTCGTTGTCCTGGCGTTCACGGCTGTCTATACCCTGGAGCAGAAGCGTCGTGACAATGAAAAGAAGATCATTGCTCTCTATGTCGAGATGAAGGAGATGATGGGTGTTTTGCTCCTGTGCGTGCGGGTATTTACTCATTATCTGTGCTGTGCTTACAGTTTTACAGCCTCAGAGACGTACAAAACGACAAGTTGGTTGCACCAGACGGAAGAAGCATCGAAGATCGCTTGAAGACTCTTGTAGAGCGTACCGCGGACGACATCAAGCTGTGTTCTAATGTGTGCGACACGTACGCTAAGAAGAAGCTTTTGGCAAAGGTGTTCCTGGGGCCGGTCTGGGATGACAAATTGCTGAGCTGGGTGACGTTGTTCTCGAAGCGGAGGCAGGAATTCGAGTTCGAGCTATCCATTCACACAAGTCAGGGTGTCGATAAGGCCAATGTCAAGCTCGATGTCATTGGCGATGCGACGAGAGCACTCGATGAAAAGTTCGAGTACCCATGCACTTTATCTGATTATGTACTAATCCGTGATACAGGATGGACGTCCTGAAGGCTATGTTTGAGCAGCTCGTTAGCCCCGAGCAGAAACGGCTTGCGGCGACTGTCGCTGCAAATGGCGGTGTGAAGGCACTGAGGAACAATGACAAGATGTTGCTTGAGTTAGAGAAAACTGCAAGCAAGGCCCCAAGCGCATCTAGCGCCGAAGGGCATCGGGCACCTCGGGCGAAGGCTAGTGATGCGAATCCGAATGCGGATGACCTCAGGATGGACATTTTTGAGGACCCTGACGCTGCGGTGGAAAAGAACCAGGTGGTGTACTTCCGCAAGTTCGAAGCTCAGAAGCGCCAGATCATTGACGAGTTGACGTTCGTCGTCAAACGGGAGAGTGATCGGGTCATCCAAGAGATGAAGGGCGGCCCACACGATCGAATTCGGGACCGTGTATGTGTTATTCTACTCTTTACTAAATGCATACTCATCAGTCGGCTTTCTCTAGACGATCTACGATATTTGGACCGAAATGGTAAATATAATAGTATGGTATGAGGCCCTTAAGATTAATTGAGTGTTTAGGGCTGGCGCGGGAACGTCAAGGCTCGACATTTTGTGCTTGCTCTCCGAGATCATTACCTGGAGAAACTCGCGGCGGAGACTGAAGGTGTCCCTGGAATGGGTGCTGCTTCGATCAATAGCTCACGGAACCCGGATGTATGGGCAATCAAGTTCATCGACGTGACGCGTCTGCAGCCTATTTTAGAGGCTTTTGATGATGATGCGTCGGGGTTCATCACCATTTCAGAAATGAATCGCTTTACCGGTTCTCGGCCAGCCGACTGGAGGTCAGTCTTGCTTCAGAACTAAGTGGATGTTCATCTCATGAGTCGCAGCTTGCCTCACTGGGTTGCTTTCTGGGCAGTTGGTGAGTTGTGTTCGTGTCACCAGAATGCCGTGCTGAATATCGAGCAGGATACAAGTCGTCTATCATTGACTACGCCAGCAAGATAGAAGAATTACTTGCCAAGATGGAGGGAATTCGCGCTGAAGTGCTCCCTCCTAATCGGCGGGCTGTCGACGACTACTTCCGCTTCGTTTGGGAGTCCGTTCACACACTGACCGCTGCTGTGACCCCGCTTCAACCTGAACCTGGTCCAAATACTTCGGATAGATTCAAATCACATCTGGAAGCAGAGGAGGCTCGACTAAATACCAATCTGAAGGCTGTAGACTACACTATCGATGGTATGGATACCCTCACGCTCATTACAGGCGTGGGTCGGATTGAGAAGGTTGGTGCAAGGCGACGTCTTCAGCAATTCGCTTGTCTTAATTGTATTCTGCAGACAGTCTTTCCCCTAACCTACTTACTCATGAAGCGCCACTACGAGATCATGCGAGCCATGCGGACCAAAGTACTGGACTCGCGTGAACTTTGGTACAGCGTGGAAACCATTCTCTACGTGAAAGATGCTATCCGATATCGCGCCAATGACCTTACGAGTACGTTACCCTCGTTTTCGCTATCTTTCTTAGCAGCACAGAGACGACCAAGCCACACAGACATATTCACTCAGCAAAAGCATAATCCCGAAAAGCAGTTCCAGAATTTCGCTTATGGCATCGTGAGTCGCTGCTTTCTTTTCTGAGATGTTCTCCTTCTGACGCGAGTACAGTTTAAGTATTTTTACAACACGAGTGATCTGTGGTCTGCAGAATATGTCCGGAATCTCGACCCACAAGTCATACCATACGACGATGCCAACGAAGATAAAGACGTCAAACTGGAGGAGATTTTGAAGTATGAGCATAAGGACGAATTGGCTCTTACTGACTGGGTCTATGATGGACATTCAATTGACGACACTCCAAATTATAGCGATGTTGAGCCCCCATTAAAGGACATGTATGCTCTCCGCCTATCTGTCTGCCTCTGTTCTGATTCTCTTATGCTTGATTTCCAGTTTAGGTCACTGGCATGGTTACTTCTATGAGGACGGCGGTATCCGAGAAACTAGCGGAACTGACTCGATGATGACGTTCGTCCTCGAGCCCGCCGATGGGGAGCACGAATTAAAGGCAGACGCCTGGTCTAATAGAGGACGCTACACGATCACCGGATCTTGGTCCAAAGGTGAAAACGATGTCATAGAGGTCAAGTTGAAGATGACGTTCCAGAGTCTATTTTGGTCCGCGATCTTCTTCAGTGGGCGGTTCGATGCGGAGCGTGATGCCTTGACTGGTGTCTGGGGCCTTTCTGCGGACACTGAGAACTCGGGTGGACCGATGGAGTTCCGACGGATGCCACCTCGCCATCTGACAGTATATCCTAGTATCAAGGAACTCTCGGACAACAAGCCTCGTGCGTTGTGGGGATTCGCCATCGCGGCTGTACGGAACGACGTACGTCGGGAACGTTGGTCCTGGTCTTACTTTGCCCAACGTCGTGATGACCGGAAGGCGGTACTCTCCTTGGTCACCCGTTACTGCTACTTTGGGGAACCGCCTAACAGTGCAGAGACTTCACAGTGCTGTGCGGCTGTACAGCGGTTGACGTCTGCGGATGCATGCTTTTATAGTTCGAGGATTGACCACATACGGGCCAACACATGGGTACACGAGTGAGTATTGAATCCGGCGCGTTCTGGGTCCCCCTGCTAAGCACAAACCGTAGGAACGCGTTCTGTGATTGGTGTGGAGGCCGCATTGGCGGGGCTCGGCTGTTCTGTCTTGATTGTGTCAAGGGCACCGAGTCGCACAACACTGTAGATCTGTGCTGTGCGCAAGAATGTGCGGCTGCGCGTATAACCCATCGCCGAGACATCGAGGTTCCACATGAACCGAATCATAGGCTCGTCAAAACCCGCACCACCATACTGACACGTCAGCACGGTCGTGCATATACCGCGGCACAAAAGGCATTCACCAAAGTAGAAAACTCCTGCAAGAGGATCGCGGAGGCTTCTCAACAAGCACAGGATAAAGAGAAGATCGTTGCAGACGTCGAGGCTGCGTCGAGTCCTGAGGACGTCCCCTCTGAGACGCCATCCAAAGACAAACTGGAGAATGGTCTCGATGCCCCGGAAGATACGAAGAGCGGAGCCCAAGGTGTCGAGGATAAGCCCCAAGAACAGGAGCAAGAGACCTCACAAAGCACAGAGCAGGCACAGACACAGACACAGGACAGTGACCTACCCACATGTGGCAAGTGCAACGAACCTCTTTCATTTCCGTGCTGGTATTGCGTCAAATGCGAAGGTAGGCTCTCATTTGCGTATTTAGGTGCTGTTGCTGAAGTCTTATCAGACGACCTTTTCCTATGTGAGGCGTGCGAAGGAAGCGACGCATGTCCTGAGTTGATGCGCAGCTCCGGCAAGCATACTGAAGAACACCACCTGATTCGCTGCCAGGTTCCGAAGAACGCCGACGACAAGACCCTTTCGACGGAGCAGCGACTGATGTCGCTCGAAGATCGACTCGATAATATGCACACTCGCATCGAAACAATCGAGCAGCTCCTCCGCCAACTCGCAGAGGCCGCTGTGAGCCCCCAGCGGACGTGAGCCCCATCTGCGGCAGTGACGCAATACGTTTATTCCTTTTCTACGCTCGTACGAAACACCGCAACGGGACTTAGTATTGGACTTTTGCAAAAATTCCAGTTTGGACGTGATCGATACTTTTTACTATCGATACCCCTCCTTATACTGTACCACCGCGAACTCTACCTATGTGTTGAGATTGTGGTATTATATTATCTCGTCGCGTATAAAATTTATTACGGAAATGCGAACCAAATCCTATTTTTATATACTAACAGTACTAGCACGAGCCTGAGTGGTACTCTCCGCAATGTACATATAGCGAAGGAGATGCTCGCGCATTTGAACTTGTTTCGTACTTAATGATAATTTATATTCAGGAGGTATGGGATGCGATTATCAGAGCGCAAAATGTGATGCATAGTCCAAGATTAGCCGTGCGAGGACTAGCTGTGCGAAGTTGGAGAAGTCCTGACAAGTGCCTATATGAGGTGGCTCGAAAAGGAATGTGAAGTTGGGTAAGTTCAAAAGTCTGTAGTATCGCATATCTATGCGTGACCCAGAAGACCTCGGTCTATCGTGGCGTTGATGGTAGTCTTCCACGAAGATAGGTCCAAACCGAATTGCTCCTCTAGTTCCTGCCGAATCTCGCGCGAGTGATGGATTTGACTCGGAGGTCGGCGTCGCGTAAAAGCGTCCACACGGCATGATCGATGTCCGCGTCCGACGGCCCAGTGGCACCGAATTCGCCCGCGGCGTCAGACCGTGAAGTGGGTATTGCAACACCGAGGTAATTCGTCAGCGACGATTGATAGCAAGTCTGACCCCCGCCTGTCTGTGGGTGGCCATAACCGCCATTGGGGGTGGTCACGTAAAGCCCGACGTGGTCTTCTCCGGAGTCGGTGGTGGTGGGACGCTGGGTGGTGTGGTCAAGAGAGGCAGGAATGCAGGTTGGGACGATAGTGCGTGCCGCTCTGCTTCCCCGAATCGCGGCAGGCAGCCAGACTGGCGTAGTACTGTGACCGCGCTCGAGACGCACGGTTCCACCAACTTCTATCAATCGGTTGCCGTGAACCCCCGCACACCCGCCGAGGAGGCACCAAGGGAAGTTACGGATGGACGAAAAGCCTGGCGTGCGCGTTGCGCATGCGTCTGGATGGATGTGATAATTGACCTCGTGTGTACTACTCGCGTATTTGTACGCGTCATACTTTATGCATACCAAATCCTAAACACCCCTCACCGCTGACCAATTTGGGCTGGTTCTTACACTCCCCCTCAGCGCAAACTGCGGTTCGTGTGTTCGGTGCTTCATTTGTTTCATAGCAACTTAGTCCAATTCAATCGTAGAAATTCGACCAATGATCCTGGATTTTCGGATGGAAGTGGATGTCATTGTGAAATGCACGTGCAGGTGACCTCGGCATCATCTATTAAAATTTACCAGTCAAACATATATAGAGTATACGCCGGATCACCAGCTCAGCCTGGTGACAGCGCGGGTGACAGGTGCCTTAAGCGGAAAGGTGTCACCAGTCCAATACACGCTCAAAAGGACGACCGCTCCCAAATGGGGACACTGGCCGGCCCCTAGCTGGCAGCAGTGGCTGAGAGTGGCTGAGTGGCTGGTCCGGGCCGTCCGATTTCCCGATTGGGAAGCGAGCTCAGGGGCCACAGTGGGGTTGAGTGCAGCTCCACCCCCCGTGTCCTCCAGCGTGCTGCACTCGCGCGCGCCCTTAGATAATAAGACTCTACTTGACGAAGACAGATATGGAAGCCTCCACAAAGTTTCGTAGGTGCAGTGACGTGCGCGACCACTCGCGCAGCCAATCTCTGTCGAGCCCAAGTGGCTCATCTCTCGCATTCCCGGGGGTGCTGCACTCGTACGCGGGCTTAGTAGATTTAGGGGGACATGTTCCCTAACCGGATAGACGTCCGTACGAAATTTGGAACCGTGCGGAGGCCCGCGCGACCCGTTTCAACACCTCACACCTCCCTCAACTTAAAGAAAGATATCTCATTGATTACATAAAGGAGACCAACCAACACTTGGGAACCAAAAATGGGAGGAGCCCCTGAGAAACCAGTCCAATACACGATGTATTTCATGCCAGGGTTGGTATCACCAGGTGGATGTATTTCCGACTCGAATTGGTGCTCAGGGGTGCCACCAAGGTCACGTGACCGGGTCACCGGGTGGCCACCGCAGTATTGGGACATACTGTTCGAGTCACTGAATACTGAGTCACGGCCATAGTACTGCCAGTGCCATTCCGTCTTCATGCTTCAAGTCCAGTTGCTTCAAGTTTACAATCCTTCGAAAACTGCTGCCCCATAGCCGTATCTGTGAAGCTGGAAAAGTCGCGCGCCAAGCGGCTTCCCAGGGCGCACAGGGCGGGGGTCTAGAACCACTGGCAGTTCGACTATCTGCATTACTGTACCTGGCTCTCGGCGAAAAACGCCAATACGGTATGATGACGGAAGAATAATTCAATCAACGCGAACTTAGTTCTTCAAGCTTCACGCCTGACCACTGTGACTCGGAGGTCTTTCATTTGTCGGGTTAGTAGTTGAGGCTGTTGAGGTGTAGGATCACGGTAAAGTATGTCGAGTTGACGGATGTGGTTCGCAGGAGCCACTGGCACAAATGCTGCCGCGCTGCCAGTCCATAACAGTGATACAATATGGCCAGTGGCCGTTTCACACGCACGCGCTATCCAAAAATACCGTTCGGTAGTTGCCTGGGCGCCGGGCGCCTAGTGTCCAAATTTTCCCAACTGCACGACAAACATTCCTGAAGTGGGCGCCCCGATAAGTCAGGGGGTCTCCGGCCTTCGTCGCATCATCAGTCAACTGCTGTTGTTCATGGCTGGCTTCCTCTTGTCCTGATTCTCGCTGTCCTCTTCCAATCGCAACATTTGACCAACTCTCTTAAAGATACAGACGCCTTTCCAACGGCAGCCAGCTGGGGTCTACTCAACTGTGACTATGCCTTTGTTCAGTCTGTTAAGAAAGTCCAGCCAACCGAGCCTCGCGCGTCCTACCTCCGCTGATGTGGCAAGCCACCTTTCTCTGGAAATCCTGATGAATTACCCCAGAGTCGAAGGAAAACCGATCCGATTCCCTCCTTGCCTCGCCCTTGGAGGAGGAAAGCAGCATCCACTGTTAGTCGCGCCGGCTCGTCTCCGCCAATCGAACCCGCACTCCCCGTAACACCAAAGGTCGAAAGCCCCGCACCCGACACTGCTATACGTGAAATGCCCACTCCGATGCCTCTTCCCGCTGGTCCTGATGTCTTTCTCAATCTAACTATGCTACCTCCCACGGAAATGATACCAACCATCAGTCCTGTGTCAGACCTGTTGGCTGCCACGTGGGATGAGGTAAAGGACGGTCCAAAAGGTGTCAGCATCGATCGGAGTCTCGACGTTCTTGGTGCGAATCAAATCTTTGCCGGCCATGGAGGATTCTGATTCTGATCTGTAGGTGACGCCATGACCGCCGCACAAAGCAACGCTACGCCGTTCACAACCATTAATCACAGCAGCGGCAAGCGCCGTTGGGCAGACTGAGATTGGCAAGGGTCGTAAAGGAGGGAATAGACCACTTTTTCGATGGCATGCCTGTTCTCATGAATGCTTTGGATGAATTGAAACATTGCATCCGTTCGTCGGTGGTATGTCTACGCTACCACGAGAATTTATACCTGGTGACCGGGAAAAATAGTCGTTGTCCTGGCATTCACGGCTGTCTATACCCTGGAGCAAAAGCGTCGTGACAATGAAAAGAAGATCATCGCTCTCTATGTCGAGATGAAGGAGATGATGGGTGTTTTGCTCCTGTACGTGCGGGTATTTACTCATTATCTGTGCTGTGCTTACAGTTTTACAGCCTCAGAGACGTACAAAATGACAAGTTGGTTTGCACCAGACGGAAGAAGCATCGAAGATCGCTTGAAGACTCTTGTAGAGCGTACCGCGGACGACATCAAGCTGTGTTCTAATGTGTGCGACACGTACGCTAAGAAGAAGCTTTTGGCAAAGGTGTTCCTGGGGCCGGTCTGGGATGACAAATTGCTGAGCTGGGTGACGTTGTTCTCGAAGCGGAGGCAGGAATTCGAGTTCGAATTATCCATTCACACGAGTCAGGGTGTCGATAAGGCCAATGTCAAGCTCGATGTCATCGGCAATGCGACGAGAGCACTCGATGAAAAGTTAGAATATCCACACACTTTATCTAATTATGTACTGACCAGTGATACAGGATGGACGTCCTGAAGGCTATGTTTGAGCAGCTCGTTAGCCCTGAGCAGAAACAGCTTGCGGCGACAGTCGCTGCAAATGGCGGTGTGAAGGCACTGAGGAACAATGACAAGATGTTGCTTGAGTTAGAGAGAACTGCAAGCAAGGCCCCAGGCGCACCTAGCGCCGAAGGGCATCGGGCACCTCGGGCAATGGCTAGTGATGCGAATGCGAACGCGGATGACCTCAGGATGGACATTTTTGAGGACCCTGACGCTGCGGTGGAAAAGAACCAGGTGGTGTACTTCCGCAAGTTCGAAGCTCAGAAGCGCCAGATCATTGATGAGCTGACGTTCGTCGTCAAACGGGAGAGTGATCGGGTCATCCAAGAGATGAAGGGCGGCCCACACGATCGGATTCGTGACCGTGTATGTGTTTTTCTACCCTTCACTTATATGCGTAATCATCAGTCGACTTTCTCTCTAGACGATCTACGATATTTGGACCGAAATGGTAAATATAATAATATGGCACGAAGTCCTTGAGATTGATTGAGTGGTTAGGGCTGGCGCGGGAACGTCAAGGCTCGACATTTTGTGCTTGCTCTCCGGGATCATTACCTGGAGAAACTCGCGGCAGAGACTGAAGGTGTCCCTGGAATGGGTGCTGCTTCGACCAATAGCTCACGGAACCCGGATGTATGGGCAATCAAGTTCATCGACGTGATGCGTCTGCAGCCTATTTTAGAGGCTTTTGATGATTGATGCGTCGGGGTTCATCACCATCTCAGAAATGAATCGCTTTACCGGTTCTCGGCCAGCCGACTGGAGGTCAGTCTTGCTTCAGAACTAAGTGGATGTTCATCTCATGAGTCGCAGCTTGCCTCACTGGGTTGCTTTCTGGGCAGTTGGTGAGTTGTGTTCGTGTCACCAGAATGCCGTGCTGAATATCGAGCAGGATATAAAGCGTCTATCATTGACTACGCCAGCAAGATAGAAGAATTACTTGCCAAGATGGAGGGAATTCGCGTCGAAGTGCTCCCTCCCAATCGGCTGGCTGTCGACGACTACTTCCGCTTCGTTTGGAGATCAGTTCACACACTGACCGCTGCTGTGACCCCGCTTCAACCTGAACCTGGTCCAAATACTTCGGATAGATTCAAATCGCATCTGGAAGCAGAGGAGGCTCGACTAAATACCAATCTGAAGGCTGTAGACTACACTATCGATGGCACGGACACCCTCACACTTATTGCAGGCGTGGGCCGCATTGAGAAGGTTGGTGCGAGGCAGCATATTCACCAACCCGCTTGTCTTAATTGTGTTCTGCAGACGGTCTTTCCCCTAATTTACTTGCTGTTGAAGCGCCACTACGAGATCATGCGAGCCATGCGGACCAAAGTACTGGACTCGCGTGAACTTTGGTACAGCGTGGAAACCATTCTCTACGTGAAAGATGCTATCCAATACCGCGTCAATGACCTTACAAGTACGTCACCTCCATCTCCGTTATCTTGCTTGGTAGCATCGACACGGTTGATCCACACACAGACATATTCACTCAACAAAAGCACGATCCCAAAAAGCAGTTCCAGAATTTCGCTTATGGTATGGTTAGTCGCCGCTTTCTCGTCTGGGATGTTCTTCCTTCTGACGCAAGTGCAGTTTACGTATTTTCATACCACAAATGATCTGTGGTCTGCAGAATATGTCCGGAAACTCGACCCGCGAGTCATACCATACGACGATGCCAAAGAAGATAAAGACGTCAAACTGGAGGAGATTTTGAAGTATGAGCATAAGGACGAGTTGGCTCTTGATGACTGGGTCTATGATGGTCATTCAATTGACGACACTCCAAGTTATGGCGATGTTGAGCCGTCATTAAAGGATATGTACGCTCTCTACTTCTAACTGTCTGCCTCTGTTCTGATTCTCTTATGTTTGATTTCCAGTTTAGGTCATTGGCATGGTTACTTTTACGAGGAAGACGGTACCCTAGAAACCAGCGGAACTGACTCGATGATGACGTTCGTCCTCGAGCCCGCGAATGGGGAGCACGAATTAAAGGCAAACGCTTGGTCTAATAGAGGACGCTACACGATCACCGGATCTTGGTCCAAAGGTGAAAACGATGTCATAGAGGTCAAGTTGAAGATGACGTTCCCCAATGTATTTTGGTCTACGATCTTCTTCAGTGGGCGGTTCGATGCAGAACGCGATGTCTTGACTGGCGTCTGGGGCCTTTCTGCGGGTGCTGAGGACTCGGGTGGACCGATGATTTTCCGACGGATGCCACCTCGCTATCTGACAGTGTATCCTAGCATCAAGGAACTCTCGGACAACAAGCCTCGTGCGTTGTGGGGATTCGCAATCGCGGCTGTGCGCAACGACGTACGTCGGGAACGTTGGTCCTGGTCTTACTTTGCCCAACGTCGGGACGACCGGAAGACCGTACTCTCCTTGGTCATCCGCTACTGCTACTTTGGAGAACCGACCAGCGACGAAGAGTCCGAACGGTGCTGTGCGGCTGTACAGCGGCTGACACCTGCGGATGCGTGCTTTTATACTTCGAGGATTGACCGCATACGGGCCTATACATGGGTCCACGAGTGAGTTTTGAATCTTGTCACGTTCTGGGTCCCTCTCTAACGCAAACTGCAGGAACGCAAGCTGTGATTGGTGCAGAGGCCTCATCGGCGGGCCTAGGCTGTTCTGTCTTGATTGTGTCATCGAGGGCACCAAGTCTCACAACACTGTAGATCTCTGCTGTGCGCCGGCGTGTGTGGCTGCGCGCATAACCCGTCGCCAAGACATCACTGCTCCACATGAACCGCATCACAGGCTCGTCAAAGCCCGCACCACCGTGCTGACACGTCAGCACGGCCGCGCATTGACTGCGGCACAGAATGCATTCACCAAAGCAGAAAAGTTCTGCAAGAGGATCGCGGAGGCTTCTCAACAAGCACAAGATAAAGAGAAAGAGGAGCAGACCGTTCCGGACGCCGAGCCTGCGTTGAGTCCTGAGGACGTACCCTCTGAATCGCCACCCAAAGACGACAAACCGGAGAATGGTCCTGATACTCCAGAGGATGCGAAGAGTGGAGCCCAAGGTGTCGAGGATACGCCCCAAGAACAGCAGGAGACCCCACAAAGCGCAGAGCAGGCACCGGCACAGGCACGGGACAGCGACCTACCATCATGTGGCAAGTGCAACGGACCACTTTCATTCCCGTGCTGGTATTGCGTCAAATGCGAAGGTTGGCACCAATCTGTGTATTTAGGTGCTGTTGCTGAAACCTTTATTAGACGACCTTTTTCTATGTGAGGCGTGCGAAGGAAGCGACGCGTGTCCCGAGTTGATGCGCAGCTCCGGCAAGCATACTGAGGAACACCACCTGATTCGCTGCCAGGCTCCGAAGAACGCCGACGACAAGACCTTTTCGACGGAGCAGCGACTCATTTCGCTCGAAGATCGACTAAATAACGTCCACACTCGCGTCGAAACAATCGAGCAGCTCCTCCGCCAACTCGCAGAGGCTGTCGCGAGCTTCCAGCGGACGTGAGCCCCATCTGCGGTAGTGACACAATATGCATTTCCCCCCCCTACGCTTGTGCGAAACACCGCAACAGGACTTAGTATTGGACCTGTAGAAAATTTCCAGTTGGGACGCGATCGATATATTTTGCTATCGATACCCTTATGCCTGGGCCACCATGAACTCTACCTCTGTGTTGAGATTGTGGTATAATATTATCATGTATAAAATTTAGTACGGAAGTGCGAACCCAATTCTATTTTTATATTGACACTGGCACGAGCCTGAGTGGTGTCTCCGCAACGTTACGTGTATGAGATTAACAGTTCGCGGATCTGGACCTGTGTCGTACTTAATGGTAATTTATATTCAGGATATATGCGATGCGATTATCAGAGCACAAAATGTGATGCATAGTCCAAGATTAGCCGTGCGAGCGAGGTTGGAGAAGTCCTGACAAGAAAAAAGTGGGTAGCTCGAAAAGGAATGTTATGTTGGGCGAGCTCAAAAGTCCGAGGCTTATAAAGTCCGTCGAATAAAAAAGTATCGTATCTATGCGTGACCGAGAAGACCTCGGTCAATCGCGGCATTGATGGTAGTCTTCCGCGAAGATAGGTCCACACCGAACTGCTCCTCCAGTTTCCGTCGAATCTCGCGCTTCGTGATGGAGTTGAGGTCAGCGTCGCGCAAAAGTGCCTGCACGGTACGATCGATGTCCGCATCCGACGGCCCAGTGGCACCGAATTCGCCCGCGGCGTCAGACCGTGAAGTGGGTATTGCAACATCGAGGTAGTTCGTCGGCGGTCGCGAGAACGACGATTGATGATAAGTTTGACCTCCGTCTGTCTGTTGGTAACCATGGCCGCCATTGGGGGTGTTCCGTCCGGATTGATATCCAGGTGGGGAGGCATAGGCACCGTTGCCGAGTTGCGATGGAGACGGCGAGAAGCTACGGGGGTAGTTGGGCTCGTAATATGTCTCACGACCATAAACTGAGGTACGTGATTCTGGATAGCCCTCGTTCTTCAGCTTCGTTGGGGGACCCATGATCCTATGCTGTGGTTCGACCCCTTATCCCATAGCTCGTTTTCCTAGAGAATTTGTCGTTGGACGAACGTAGAAATTGATATAGAATACCTGACTCACTAGTCATTCATGACTTCAACGGATCGAGCGGGGGTCGAATTGCCTTCATCCTACGAGTTCAAGGTAAGCCACGGATACTTCGGTCATCGAAAAAGTGGAGCACATACATGGACAATCATCTTCTTACCGGCCTCACCCATGACAATACGTGTCTGAACCCCATGAGAAATCGTCCATCTTCCAGAACGAGTACAGAGGAAGGAGGAATGAGAATGCGGGTATTGCGAATATGTAGAATATCATCCAGCCAACCATGTCCCATTTGCGGCGGAGGACGAAGACCAAAGCTTGGAGACCGTACACTGCTGCGATCAATACCAAGGACAGAGTCGGAATGGCCTTGTGCTCGCCGGCCGTTAGAACGACCAGATAGACGATCTGAAAAATATTGAGCACGTGAGGAGAACGACAAGGATTCATTATACGTACATATGCGACCGAGACAGGTTGGATGATGGTGGACAAGAGGTCGATCATGACGATGAAGCGCATGGAGAAACAGGCAGAAGCCACAGAGCCTGTCAAGGAAATATCAACTCGCCGAGGTTGTGTACTGTGGAGTTGAATCCAGCGACGACGTTGCGACAGCAGCACCTTCCAGTCGTCCGGTGCGACGGTGTAGGGCATGCGCGTCACGGACGAACTGAGTCTTGAAGTTCGAGAAGTGTTTGAGGAGTAGTGTAGTCAGTAGCGATCTTCACCCAGGTGCAGAAGATTCTTCATATTAGCGTGTCGACCCGTTTTCGGCATAATCTATCACCAGTTGGTTGGCGACGAGCAGCGGTTTGTGGGTGTCGGGCGTGCGCAGACGATAGAGCGAGAACACCCGGGAAGACAGGTGACGGATCCAAACAAACTCTCAAATGCCTTGGCCAGGTGATGTGAGATGAAGTACTCGTATACCTGCATCATGGTGATGATCGACTGTTTGGCGTTAGCCAGTCCAGTCTCACCACAAACAGCGATGAGTTTCTTATCGTGAATCATTCTACGCAGCTATTAGGGAGCGAGCCACATCAGAATTCCAGTAAGACTTACGCAGAATCAGCCTATTGACGGACAATGGGTCCACCGTGGTATCGGCGTCTACGGTAAACAGATACTCGTAGAAAGACGGGTTGACACCGATGACGTTTTTGATCTGGTGGTACATCTCTAGTTCCATTGGACTCATCGGAGCATTGAAGTGAACCTAGGCGGGCTATGATTAAAACCAGTTGCGGTACAAGTAACAGCTTTGAGGGACTTACCTTTTAGGAAGTTCATGAGCATGATTTGCGAATCTCTCTTGCCGCGATTCCCAGGCCGAGAACGCTCAGTCGGTTTGCCAACCTTCCGAGAACCATGTATGGCACGACGTGGCCATTCGTTTCATATAGCCCAGAGTATACCTTGCCCATGTTATGTTGTTTCGCGCCTTCGCCCAGCGACTGGAAACTTAACGGCTCGGGGTCCTGGTTAGGATCTGCACCCAAATGTCCAGCACGATCCGTGGCGTGGGTTTGTCATTACCGGGATCCGACGATCATACCGTCACAGATGACGACGAGCAGCTTACCGTTGTCGTCGTATTTCAGCTGCGCGAGCGAGTCGATGGTCCGCCTGAGAGATGAGTCGCCCTCTGTATAACACGGGACCTGGCAGATTACAAATTTGTCATGATCTTCGGGTGCACGCGGTGAGCTGAAGTTAACGGAGGCCAAGAATTTGAAGCCGATCACGCTGACCATGAGAACTGATAGGGCAGCAGGATGTACGTCGAGAACAAAGCATTGTGGCGAGTTGCGATTGTCCACCTTGCCAATCGTGAACAGATTCCGGAGACACACTTTCTGAGCCGAAAGGACGTTCGAGTCTATGTTGAGGTTATCCAGCGCCTTGCTGATATCATGACCGGAGTTGTACTTGAAGATGTCGAGGACATTGCCGTCCATGAAATTTAGGTTGACCTGAGGAGCTTGTTGACCGTATGGGCGCCCTTGTAGCCGGCGGGAACTGAAGATAATTCGTAACGTCGTAAATCAGTCCCCTGTAAACACCGACAGATCGTCCGGAATTAGCCATGTTGCGAATTTCCTTTGGCGTGTAACCGATAAAATCCCCTGCGGTTGGTTCCAGCGCATGATTGTCATGCTCTCAAAGTACCAGTCAGGCCGTGAATCGTTGGTAAAGACGCGGAAGTCATGGTACTGGGAGTTCGTGTCGGTGTTATTGTCAAAGTTGAGGATCACGTATGGGCTGACGCCTCCCATCAACGCCGTTGCAGAGCGCGCTCACCATGGGCATTGTCAGCAAAGCGAAGAGGATAGTGTACCATTGAGTAATTCACCTGGACGGGGAAAAGATCGTCCGCGATGGTGCCCCCGTATTTCAAGATCGACTTCTCTGAGACGACGGGTACAATCCGTAGGTGCGTCCGAGCGACCTGCGTTAGGTCGAACACTTCTCCGCGAATGGCCGCGTAGACGTTATTTGGGCTATTCTCCACGCTGTGCGATGCCAGCTCGCTCGTTGAGAAAACATGCTCCGTGGGGCAGATCAAGTTGCCCAACACGGCGATGACGAACCCGCGCAAGCACAGAAGAGCCAGATAATCATGTTCAGCGCGAGCTTTTCGCGCCATGCTTGCTGAACATCCAAGCGCTTCATGCGTCCGAACCACCGCAGGAATGGGCGTTGGCACCCACCACGTGAGCAGCCAGCAAATTGCGACCCATCGGCGACGCGCGGAGGTCTCCTGATAATCTCGGCTGTTTCTCCGTCATGAATTTCTCCTGGGAGTGCCTCCTTCTCGAGCAGCGCTTTCTTGTCCACGTTCTGGAACATGTTACGCGAGGGCGCGTATGACTCGTCCCAATCGACATCGTATCGTCGCGGTTTGCTCGTCAGTCTGCTCCGTCCGTCGAACTCTTCGCTACGAAGCGACTGCCGCTCGTCGTAGTCATTGTACATGTCAGCGCGCTGGAAAGGTGAAGCATTGGCAACGAGCGGAAGGGCCTGGCTGGACTGGTTGAAAGCGTCGCCCTGGCCAGGATAGGGTGATTGGGGATCCTGCTCGCCCTCCTGTCCTCGATATGGCGCGTACGGGTCAGATAGGCCTCGTGGATCAAGCCCCGCCTCGACCTCAGCTTCTCGTATACGGTTACGCTTAATCTCCTCGGTGTCTTTAGAACGCAGGTGGTCCTCAAGGTGTGGAAAGCCACATGAGACAGGAAGACCTAGGGAGCACGAAGGCAAAAGAACATTTAGGTGTCATCGCGGATAGGAACTTTTAAAAACACATACCTTGTACTGGCCAACGACCAAATCGTTGTTCTCGAAGCCCAATGCCGCCTTGGCTCGCTCGATCTGCTCCCGTGATTCACCGTCCGTACTCCCCCACCTCGGCAAGTTTTTCCCGATACCGGTCGCAGAACTCGCGTGGCGTCATGCCAACCTCAAACACGTTTGCGCAGCGCCGCGCGATCTCTGTCAGTCCCAAGCTACGGATCTGGCCTTTGACCGAGCGACCTTCCAACTGATTTGGCAGTTGCGAGTCGTTCGGGTTCACGCAGAACACATACCACGTCTGCGTTTCCTCTAGAGTCTCGAACAGCGTGTCAAGCGCGCTGCGGAATTCGCCCGCGACGCAAGGGCTGGATCCGTTCAGCGTAGTCGGGGCCGCGTCGTCATCGTCACGATCCTTCTCCTCGACATCACCGAGAGCAGGAGCTCGTCTGACTGTGTTCTTCCGTCGAGTGGAAGGCGCACGCATGGGCTTGACAGGCTGCTGCGCGGCCACAATCGTGTCCTCGTTGCGCGGGTGCATTTGGGTGGCGATTGCTTTACCTGAGAAACAGGCCACGCACGAATGGATTGTTGGAGCCCGAACCCTCTCCTGCATCGGCGGCTAGGGTACTACCGCGAAGTAAGGAAACAAAGTCGGGGTTAAGTGCATCAAGGTTTCGTTCGAGGAAGCCCTCAGATGAGTAGGTGACAGGTCCGTTGAAGTGGTTGACCGTGAAAGTAGGGAAGCCCGAACGGTCCACCGAGCCAACCTTGAAGGACGAGTGATTAGCCCAGCGTTTGGCAAACGCTTCGACCATGGTGTGATCTGTCTTTTTCGGCGCGCGTCGTGCTTGGTCATCCATTATGTGGAGGAGACCACCGGGTTGGTTCTGCAGGAGTCGCAGACATTCCGAATTATCGAAATAGGGTACTTGTGGCACGTAGCGAGCGATCCCCTCGCTGTTGTACTCCGCGACGTGGCTCTCGAAGAGCTTCCTTTGAATAAAGTTTTGGAGGCGTTCGTTGGCAAAATTGATGCAGAACTGGTCAAGAGAGTTGGGGGCGAGAAGTGAGGTTCTGTGATCCAGGAAGATCGAAAAGGCCGATAAAGGTCACAAAATCGTCGCGACAGAGGCGTTCGTTGACGTGCTCGTTAAGCCATGAAAAGAGTAGAGAATAGAGCGTCTTGGCCAGATCGTCGCGGTTGTCAGCCGCACCATCCGGTCGAGGAAGACCGTACAGAGCTCTTTCTTGACAAGTTTGGTCTTGTATGAGAGTGCCGTCTCCAGAGCCGAAGGGGTGACACCTAGGAAGTCGGCGACCAGGGCCAAGGTATCCTGGTTGCGAACAACGGCGGCATCGACATCACGACCACGATCAATCGCAAATTCGAGGTTGCCAAGATGGAGGATGGCTGCGATCAACTGGCAAGTCTGCGCGACGTGACGCTTGGAGAACCCGACGTTCTTGAGAGCCGCTTTGAGCTGTTCAAAACGTTGGGCGTCGTCATCGCGCATGTTTTGCCGGCCGGGTATCCCACGCTGGCCAAGATACCGGAACGTGGTCTTGTCTATGAGTTGCATGTGCTGACGCTCCTCCGCTGATGCGCCAGCGAAAAGGTAATAGAAGATGTGAAAATTTCGCTCGCCGGAAGGAGCACCTGCAACGCGGTTGCGCTCGAGATAATAGTCGAGGGTCTTGATACCGCATAAGCGTCCGCGCTCCGTGAACTGGAGTTCTGTGTATTTCCCAAAACGTGACGCATTCGCGTTGAAGAGCGTGCGGGCATTCCCGAAAGATTCGAGCACGAACTCGGCAGCAGGGACCTGGTGCGCGAGCTTAGAACCTTTTTTGCCGGGATTGCTGACGCTTAATTCCAACAGCGTTTTGATGGCAAGCCTGCGGTTCTCAGACTTTCCGCTTCCCGTCTCGCCGCTGTCAGACATCACATTAAAGTTGGGTCTCGCTAGAAGTGGACGGGGGACTCACTTGAGAATAATGGTCTGGTCTTGGGTCGTTCGCCGCATGTGGTAATACGCATTGTTGGCAAGCTGGAATATATGCGGGGGGAGGGGCTCCTTGTCTTCAGACGTGCTACGATACTCGGCGGCATACTTGTGAAGGACAGAGTCGGCGTTGCTGGGCACGAATTTATGTGGGTTCACAGCGACGAGTGCGGATTTGCTAATGCCAGTGTAGACGGTGTCGGAGAGAAATCTTTCACGAATACACGAGACAATTGTGTCGTCCGAGAGAGGGGAGAGGGTGACGAGGTCGTTCACAGCTTCGAGCCGCTGGTGGTGGATAGTTGACTGCCTCTTCATGGCAGGCGGGGGGGATTATGAAGTGTAAAAACGACTTGAGCTAAGGTAAGATGTCAAGGGGAAAGGCTTGGCCACTGTTGCCAGTGTTGGCTGAGCCCTTCGTCGTTGATGCCGTGGAAGGCGGAAGGAAGATGGTGACAGAAATCGACGGAGCAAGGCAAAAACGAAGCTGCAACGGCAACTCCCGACGTGACTTTCGATCTCGGTTTACTCTCAATTGTCGTACCATCACAAGTATCGTTTACTGTCCTATTTTGCACAATACTACATACAAACTTCACTGGCAAGACATAAGCTAGTCAAAAGGAACTGGTCGAATCCCACGTCCTCCAAGTCTTGTTCCTCCGCGCTTCTGTTCCTCGGCCGCGGCTGCAAAAGCCGACGGAACAGGAATGCCGCAGGGATCATGCCAACCAGCGTGCGCGTCTGATGCATCACCATGTGAGTGTCCGTGCCCATCATCCTGGTGATCGGCAGGAATCGGCACGACCGGCCCTTCGTAAGGCAGAATCGATCCAAAGAGGAAGTGTTGGATCACGGGCAATTTCCCCAACACCTCTGCGTGATACATCTTTATCATCCCTTGGTTGACTTTGTCCCACGTCTTTACCTGAGAGGTTTCCTAATTCGGCCACATTTCCGACAGTCACAATAGAACAGGCGTACCGCCGAAATATCATCCAGCATCGGTGAGTGCCACCGCAACGATGCGGTCTTAACCTAAGCGCATATAAGCCGCAGTTAAAACCGTAGGTTGAATACGTTACCGAGTTGATAAATCGTATACACGCAAAGTAAATGTAATCCTTAGAGAATTCTTCGACGACTTCGTTGTCGTGGATCGATTTTGGCCTCAGGTGCTTGTGGTCTAAAGAGAACGCATCAGAGACCTAATTTTAGGCTAGGTGCTATTAATACGCACCTCGCAGTTGCGCCGACCCAAACAAAAACGGCAGGAAATGGTAATCGTCCAAACCCCATACACCGTGCGAACCGGCAGGCTCGAGCCAATACGTAGACTGCAGAGTGCGCATCACCTGGACGTATCTATGTTTAAAAATTCAGTGTCCGAGAACGCCGGGACCAGAAGGGAGGAAGTTAACCTCCAAAACACCCTGATCACCAACGCTACGTGATCGCTCTCATGCACAACCCCCAACCGCTCGAGACAGAGTCTACGCGCAACACATCAAGACGTAAGAGAAATAAGGAGCGAAAAAAAGGACACACACAGCCAGCAAAGGAAATTGAGCTCCATTCCACTCCCATAGTCGACGCGCGTCCGGTTCCCCCACGACTCGACGAAATACCCCGACACTTCGGGGATGGCCTCGGAGGGAAAGGCAGGAAGCGACTCGTGCAGCTGCGGGGCGGTCTTTGGCCACGCACCATCAGCACGAAACACAGAGAAGGCGGCCTGCCCTCACGCACCTGCTGCACCTTGTCATAGAACGTCTTGAATGCGGGATTCCCGAACCTCGACGTGGCGTTATCTACAGGCGGCGTCTCTCTTGCCAGCGCTTCTACGCGATCCAGCACTTCCAGCAGAGCTGTGATTCTCTAATGGGTCTGGTTAGCAAGTTTCGTATATATTCAGCGAAATGAATGGCATAGGCGAGTCGGCGTACCTGCGATGCCGCGCATTCGTCGGTCAGCTTGACGCCGACGACTGCGTTGTTGAGCGCCTCGACGTAGGATGTTATCGAGGCATATGTGCTGGAAGTCTGGAACGCTTCGAGTTGTTCTTTGGATAGGATCGCCTTTTGAAGTGGCCGAAACGATGTCATCTTGGTTTACTCTGATCTAGAATCGTTCTGGCACACATCAATCAAAACGTTACCACACCTCTGCAAAAAAAAGCACAAATATTTTTTGTAGCTCCAACAACATATCGTGGTCACTGTACATAGTAATAGACACATGTATCCGCCACCCAAACTATATTTTTGTTCATTTGTTCTGAATCCGTCCAACTTGGAGCGATGGGACCTACCTCTGCAAATTTTGGTCACGCATTGTCACGCGGCGGCAGGAGTGCAGCAGGTTTTGGCAGGCGGAGCCGCGGAGGAATGGGCGGCGTTTCATCTCCAACTCGATCGCCTCCGTTTTATTGATTCCAAACGGTGATAAACAACTAGGTATCGACTTCGTCGACTGTGACCTTGTCCCGATTTTTGTGTGTGGGGGAGGGGAATTTACCACAAATGGGTCAAGAGTTATGTAACGAGATTCAGTGTGTCTTTGTTTACAATCCACGCGGAATATCGACCTGCCATATGACCTTGGCAAGCAAGGTGAAAGTGAGGCAAATTCCCTTGCAAATTCCAGTAGGAATGTCGGGATCTCTGATATCTAGTGTGGACACACTTTCTAGACCCATCACCTTTGACGATTTTTCATGACTATAGTCTTGCTCTGATCCTTATATTGTGATCTTACATCTATACATGCCAGAGAACGTAGTGTATTTATTTTGGTGCCAGGAAAGTACTGATCTACTATGATAAGATCTTTCGGAATTTGCAGATATGGGGTACATTTGCAGAGGTGAAACAACCACGAGTGAGACAATCACACACAAGAGGGTCAAACACCCATTCGCACAATGATTTGGGCTACAGGCAATCTACTTTCATAGCACGTCGATCGAGGGCTAACTAAAGAAGTACAACGTGAAAGACATTTCGCTCGACGGGCTTGCCAGCGTTTACGCCAAACGTACAAATTCGCCGTCTACTCATGGCGAAAGAACCAAGAATATGGAAGATCGCTCATTTCTTCCCGACCCTCACACTCCCCTGAAACAGCAAACCCACCAACACTATCGCCCGCACCTTGCCACTCTCGGCGTTCGCGTCGCCACGCCCATCTACCTTGTGGCGCGACCCCCATTTCCAGAGGCCAAGCAACGGCATCATGTGCCCTCGACTCCAGCCTCTCAGAGAGACACAGGATCGCTACACCATGATCGATTGATCGTTCGTGCTGTTGGTGCCTTCGGGCCCACTCTCGCCCCCGCCATTTCTAAGCCACCAAGCTGATACTCCTACCCCTTCCCGGCCCTTGCCTGTGAAACCGTACATTTATAAGTTTTCAACAAACAGACTCGCACAGCGCGCACGCCATGCACGTCGCACTCCCTGTGCGCTTTCCGCGCTTTCGATACGCACCCGTGCTTCATTCTGTTGGTGGTTCCCCTGTCCATTCTCGGCGATCCACTGCATTCTTCTGCATTTTTTATGTGTTTCAGTCAGAGTTGGGCGGAACCCAAAGGTCAGACAATACCAGTCCAAAAACGGGTGGCAGATAGCGTATCAGATATATTCACAGACGATATCAAATTGAGGGCCAAGGTACTTGGCATGTCTTGTAGACCCTCCAAACGAAGGAGTGTGTTCTGACTAAAGGTCCAGAACCTGTTGAGCATTGGGTTGCCTCAAAAATAGGAACGAGAATCACGGATTCTGAAGTTGGATTGCCTATTTCTCGACTATTTCTGGGGAGATGAAGACCAGGACGCAGACATGAAGCATAGTATGCGCTGAATTTCCATTTCCTATACCAACTATTACTGAGAATTTGGCGCATAGCTCTGTACTTTGACTAGGAATGCATAAAAAAGCACAACCCCGCCCTACCTGCTGTCGAGGCCACCGATGACCCCGAGCCTGATTACGATTTAGTCTAACTTAAGAATTTTTATGGACCCTTGCGGGCCAGCTCCGGACAACCCTGGATTCAGTTGTCCCCTGATCAGCCCTTGCCATCGAGCACTCATTGAGCCGGAAAATCTGATCTGAACCCGCCAACTCGAACTCGGCACCCATCTTCCATCCACCATCTGATCACATTCGTGTGTAAATTACAGTTCAGTACGCGCGGGTTTCTCCTACTTCGTCCAAGTACTGTACCTATGTGATTGCCGCACATTTCAAATCGTGCCATGTTTTCGATTCCATCGTTTCCGCGGTGCCTTCCCCTCCTTTATTTTTCAACCCTCTCTGCCTAGCTGCGATCAAACTTATTCCGGGAGGTGGGAGCTTATATACCCCACCGGCAACACGACCTACCTTGATTGTACAAACATGCCTGGCTCTGCTGTTGCTGACATCCGCAATTCCTTGGGAATGGCTTTCATCGGGCTGCTTATCAGTACTACGTGAGTGCCAGTGGGCTCTTTCCTTACTGGCACCTCTCTTGAGCTATTAAACTTGTAGGCTCTACGGTTTGACAATTTTACAGACGTGAGTTCGAGTGAACGTGTTTTCCCATTCCGCGCTGACTTCGAGTTGGCAAATTTACTCTTTTCGTAGATGGATATACTTCTGGTATTTAGTCCTTGTCTTGGTCCTTGTCTCCTGACGCAACAAACTGTCCCAGGAATTATCGGAAGAGAGACCCAAAGGCACTCAAGCTCTTCATCATATTCATAGTGTGCGTATTTCAGGCCTGTTGCTCACGTCCCGGCTTGTTCAAGTTGCAATATTTTCATTAGAGTTCTGGATACCATAGGCATAATTTTATGCTCTTATATGGTCTACTGGTGAGACAGTAACACGCACACTGTCCTCCATATATTCATTATAGTAGGTATCTGGTCCTGAATTTTGGCGATGTCGAAAGTCTGGACCACATTTCGTGGTGAGTCAACCCACTTTGGGGCGGCTAGGCCGTTTCTGATCTATTCTCCAGGGCCTTGAGCGTACGTAAACACTGGGGATATCTTATCGCCATAAACCATAAACGCTTACACCATGTCCGCATGTAGGTTCAGATCGCAATTGGAGTACGTTATGCACACGGTAATCTACCATGTACTTACTAATGATTACTGTAGGCCGTCACCGGTTCTGCCTTGCAGATGTTCGTTGTTCGTACACTGCCTCTCACTTGCTATATATCTAATGAGGCGAAGCTTTTACGCAAGACGAGTTTACTTAAGTGAGTTTGTTTTGTCGTTTACTGCACTTCTAGGCCACAATTTGGTTTCCACCAGTGAGCCAGAGCATTATCTGCCCGATCCTCATCGTGAGTTACCGTTATCGTACACTTACAGAAGCACCTCTGAATGTGGTTTCGCAGGTGGCATTAGTCGCCATTTCTTTATGTGAGTGTTCTTGTTATCCCCTGGGAGGTACATCCATAATTGTCTCCCTTCTCGTCTTTGTAGCCTTCGGAATGCGTGAGTTTCCCACTTTCTGGTCACTGTTTTGTCCGTGAATCAGTTGCAAACTTCGCGTGCTAGTGTCAGTAGCAAAAAAGTGGGTATAGTTTCCTCCTTGGGCGTATCAAATAAATTGAAAGCATCCTTAGTTTCGCTATAAAGCGATTCTCCAGGTATAGTCCCGCACTAGTATGTTTCGACTTAAACCACCTTCGCCCACGCTAACACTCAATAGTGGGCTCCGTGCGTAGGAGTTGGCGCAGTCGCGGCGTCGGAGCTGGTAATCGCTGCGTCAATGTGCTGGTCTCTCTACCGCAAAAGAACCGGATTCGCAAAGCAAGCTCGTCCTTTTGACGCTTATGCCGTAGACCTGGCTGACGTTTATGCACAGAACTGATTCCATAGTCCTGACATTGATGGCTTACAGTATCAATACGGGTTTGGTGACAAGGTGAGTCCCTCGTCTACGTTTATCAATGACCCCAGACTAATATAAGCAGCCTCCTTGGTACCGCCGCGATCATCAGCGTAAGGAATTTCGGTCTCAATCTTTCCCTTTTGAGATTTTCTTATTTTATGAATTATTATCAGCTCGTAGTTTCACCCTTTTCTATGATTTGGCTGGCATTATGTTGGGTGATGTGTCAATGTACGCTTACAACGACCTCAGAGGTAGAGGTGGTCAACTGACATTGTCCCATAGGCGGTATAAACTCTATGTTTGCCCTGTGAGGGGTCCATTCGGTGTGTTATCACGGGTCTAACGTCTCATCGTCTCCCCCCTTCCAGGCTGAATAGTCGGGACTACATCCGTGGGCGGACATCCGTCGAAACGTCGTTCAACCTGTCTTCAATCCGAATTGAGCAACGGAGTGAGGCCCGCGAGTATAAATCCAGACAAACTGGTGTCTCTGTCACTACTGTACACCATTCGGCCACATCGGACTTTTCACGGACAGACTCTGATCCCAGTGAGGGACCTCCAAAACCGGTATGATATTTGCACCTGCTCGCAACTCCCGGATTGATAGTTATTTTGCTTAAAGGGTGCAAGTATCACTCCTTCTCAAAGCCCAGTAATGGTGCAGTTGTGAGCGCGAGTGTATTAAGACGACGAAAATATGTGGTATTCGAGCGCGCGCGTTAACGCTTCAGGATCACCTTTCTATATATGGTATTGTATAGGTCACGTGTTGAAAAAAATTCTCGGGGCTCTTGTACCTGGTGAATATGTCCGGCCATGGGTGAATCAATAACTAGCTACCAGAGTGCTACCAGTTTGAGAGGAACAAGGGAGAAAAACGTGAAATGGCAAGGGAGACGAAAGTTGCTGTAGTAGGTATGACGTGCCACTGGCAGGGGTTGACATCGAAAAACAAGAAAGGCTACAAGACAAGATCTACTAGGAATGACGTTGACGAAATGAGTAGTATTACCATCGTCCATCACGTCGCACTCTGGTCCGGGGGCCTGTCCGACTCCGATTGCGTGCCAGTGGCGTACAGATCCTAGGCCAATTACCACCTTAAACCGGGGTCAAGAGGGCAGCATCGGCTCTTTTCTCTATCATCATCGCCCTCTTATCAGAGTTCGGGCTGCACTAGACTGAGACCGTGGGCCCGTGGCGCACTACGACATCTTTCGTGAGCAGCTTGCAATCAAGTTTCCTGCCCACGGACATGCCCTTTGGGAGCCGAGCCCAGGGAGCCTTTCTCGTGCGGCGCAGGTTTAAATTGGCGACGGTTGGTTACATCCGCGAAGGCAAATTCTTCAATATTTTGCTACCCGCAGAAGATCTGCCCCACGGAATTTTGGTGTTCCAGAGTACCACGAACCGTTCAAGCCTGACGTGGCCAAAACAGATCGACTCCGTCCCAATGACTTTTGTTCGGCAGGACTCACCTTGGAGTTCGCGGTATTTGCCTCTGGGTAACTTGGATGCACAGTCCGAGTGTGGTTTCACTCAAGACCAGAAAGTTCGGCAGAAATCTCGTTCTCGTGCAAAAGGAAACCAGACGCAGTCACCATCCCTTACAATATCCTCCCAGAATAAGAACGCTCTCCGCTTCCTGACCTTCCTACAGGAAACGCGCCAGACGCGAGACCGGGCCCAGACGCAGTACGTGCTCCCCGAACCAGACGCGCAACACATCACGAACCTCTAGGCCAGGCGACAACTCCCCCCTCCCATCATTGCTGACGTCTAGGCACAACTGATTTGGAACCTGATGGAAGCGGGCTTAACTGCCTGCCAACTTTTACTGTACTACCTAGCACACGTCTCCAAATGTAGTCTTAAGTACGCATTCCGGGATATACTGTAAACGGTTCAAAAAAAAAAATACGACACTGAGATTTCGGCAAGTGGATAACTAAGCATATTGACCGCTGGTTCGCTTGGAGCCTGCGACTCACCGGCGCAAGGTCTTCGCTTTCCCTCCAATGCTAGTCACACCAATCGGGCTCAAGTGGACAAATCAGCCGGGGTCATAAGTCATTCAAATCGTTCCATTCGTTGTTAAGTACTTGAGTATTCGATGGGTGTGTCGCGGTATAGTGGATGAGCGGTACAAAGTGCTACGTGTGGTGTCGAGAAAAATACAATGGGGGAAAAGAATAAGTGTAACACAAGGAGTGAATATCGAAGGGTGAAGAATACAGTTCGGTTAGTTGTGCTTCAGTAACTACCCCAGGTCGAAGCCATTACGCGCAATAAGAAAAAAAAAAAGGTAATCACTCGCCCGACCATTCCCCGCCACTTGCGAGTTGCGCAAATACGCCTCTGCGAGCGACCAGTTGATCATACGTGCCCTGTTCCGCGATCCCGCCCTCATGCACGACGACGATACGGTCGCACATGCGCATGACGGGCAGCTTGTGCGTGATCATGATCGTCGTGCGACCCGCCTTGGCGCCGAGCACGGTCGCCAGCACCGCGGCCTGGTTCGCGCCGTCGAGCGCGCTCGTGCACTCGTCCAGGATGAGCACGTTGGCCGGCCGCACGAGCGCCCGCGCGATCTGCAGGCGCTGCGCCTGCCCGCCCGAGATCAGCGCCGCGTTCTCCCCGACGAGCGTGTCGTATCCCTGCGGGAGGCCCTCGACAAAGTCGTGCACGTTCGCGACCAGTGCCGCGCGCTCGATGTCCGATTGCGGGAGCCCGTCCGTCGTCCCGTACGCGATATTCTCGCTCACGGTCGCGTCGAAGAGGTGCGGGTTCTGGCTGACGACCGAGATGTGGTCGCGCAGGTGTCGCGTGTCCATGCTGTGTAGCGACCACGGCCCGACGGTGATGGTGCCGGCCGTGGGCTCGTATAGCCGTTGTAGTAAATATGCCAGAGTGGACTTTCCGGAACCTGACGACCCGACGATCGCAACGGATTCGCCTTCACGGATGTCAAGCGAAAGGTTCCGAAGGACCGGAGCATCGGGTCGCTCGGGGTAGGAGAATGAGACATTGTTAAACGAGATGGTACCGGCGATCGGAGGGCAGGATGATCCATGGGATTCGTCCGTGTCGGTGCTCAGCCTAACTAGCCGATTGAAGTCTCGTGTTGCCTGCACGGACTTTGCAATACGATGGGCTGTAGATGAGACCATCAGCTACAACTCACTGTGGCGACATGAAGACGACGACGTACTAAAGGCCATTAGCTGTGACCCAATGCTGACGGTAAAGACGACCAGATTGAGGACTTGGACCATCTGCAAGTATGTGTAGGTGCCTTGCGACACCAGAACCGCGCCAGCATAGAAGAGTAAAGCCTCAGAAAGGTAGATAAGCGAACTTGCGACACCATAAGTACACCCTTCCACGAAGGCACCCCGCACACCCGTGTGCAGGGCATGCTCCGCGGAATCGTTGAATCGCTCCCGGAAGACGCCTTCGAAACCCATGGCCCGGATGCCGCGAATGTTGATGATAGTCTGCAGAGTATTCGGTAAGCCGCCGCGTCGCAAACATAGTGGACGGCCAACTCACATCGTAATAGCCTTTAGCCACGTTCTCTCGCGCGCGCTTATTCCGCAACTCGCACTTGGCGACCAAACGCGACTGTACAATCATGGTCACGATGAACACGGGTGCGATTGCGAACCCGACGAGTGTGAGCTGCCACCCGCGCGCAAGCGCCCAGATCAGACCGACGGCGAGCATACTAACGACAACGACGGCCTGGGACAACACGGTTGCGATGAGAGAGCGCGCGTCGTCGCCGTCGCGCGTGAGGATCTGGCATAGCTTCACTGCCGCGTTCTCGCTGCGGTCGAACCACTTTTTGTCTTGCGCAAGGACGAGGCGATAGCAGATCGTGCGCAGGCGGGCCACCCAGAGTGCTGCAGCTGTCTCAAAGACGAGAAACTTGAGCCCGACGAAAAGACCGTCCGCAATCGCGACGGCGAGAACGAGTCCACCAAACGTGTTGATGACCGACACGTCTTGCGCACCCTGTGACACCTCGAAAAGTAGTCGGGAGAGCACAAACGAGAAGAGAGGCGTGATCGCCCCGCTGATCATCGCGAACACAATGCCGAGGACGATGAGTGGCTTGTACGGTACCGTAGGGTAGGCGTCCCGAATAACGGAAATAAGGGACTCCTGTGGCGCATCGGATGCGGGAGGTTGTTCGACGGCAACTGTATTCACGGTCGAGCTTTTGGCGAGCTGAACACTGATATTGTCCCAGCGCTTGCGCTCACGTTTACTCGAAATACTGTGGTTGCGCCGTCGGCGCGATGCTGCGGTAGCCCCGCGATTCAGCGCCTGCTTCTCGTCCTCACTGTCCGAGTCCTCATGGAGCGTAGAGCCAGAAAGGCCAAGGGAGTAAATCGGGGACGTAGGGGAGAATTGAAGCGAGAGACGACGTGATGTTGTGGTCACCACTGGAGAGGGAAAGGGGATGTCGATGGCAAGGGTTGACGGACGGCGTTGGCGAGGCACGGGAGGGAGGTCGCCGGTAAATGCTTCCATAGGTACATAACGACTGAGGCGAGTTGTCTCACGCTCGGCAACCATGGTAGAAGGTAGGCGTCCTGCAGCTGAGCGAGTAAGGTCTGTGACGGCCTCAAACATCCAGCTACTAAGAGTGACAGAATGAATCGCCATGCTCTCGCGCCTGACAGCCGCCACGCTTGGCGACCCTCCGTTCTGTGACTCAAGTATTTTCTCTGCGTCCTCGATATGCCGGCGAGCCGCTGTGACCGACCATGTGTCTTCGTCTTTCGCTGCGATGCCACCAGCTTCCGCTTGTATTGTGGCCATCCGCTGAAATTCGCCGCCACCTATTTCGAGATCCTCGCGATAGCCACCTTCCGCGACTGTGCCGTCCTTGAGGACATACACAAAGTCGGTTTGTGAAATTTGGGAGAGATCGTGAGTGATCACGATAGTTGTCTTGTTTCGACGCCAGTGTTTTATAGCCTCGAAAACGAGAACGCGGGAAGTCGCGTCCAGCGCAGACGTCGCTTCGTCTGTACAAGTATTAGGAAGTGGTATCGAAAACGACAGACTGTAACTCACCGAGAATAAGGACCGTGGGATTTCGCAAGATTGCGCGCGCAAGGGCCAGCCGTTGCCGTTGACCTCCGGAAAGATTCATACCGCCATTCCCGAGTTGTGTATCGTACCCATCTGGCAATTCCTCGATAAAGCGGTGTAAGAGAGCTGTCCGGCACGCCTGAATGACCTCCTCGCGCGTCGCCTCCTGCGGCCTCCGAGTATTTCCTGGTCCGGCGAGACCCATCGCGACGTTGTCGTGAACAGTCATGTCAAAAAGGATCGCACTCTGAGAAACAGCGCCAATTTGCTGCCGGGTCCAGTCCGTATCGAGGTACTCGACATCTTGGTCATCCAACGAGATTGTCCCCTCCTGTATATGGTACATGCGAAGAAGGAGCTGCGCGATGGTGGACTTTCCGGAACCGGAGCTGCCAACGATAAATGTCGTCTCGGAGGGAGGAATGTAGATGGTAACGTCTTGGAGGGCAGGGAAGGAAGGGCGCGAGGGATACGCAAACGTGACTTCGTGTAGATTGATCTCACCGGCGCACTTGGTCGGCATGATTTTGCGGAAAGTCGAAGCCTTGCGCTTGTTAAACAGAGACAACGAGACACTGGGACGCCTGCCAAGAGAGGAAGCGGGAGTTGGAGCTTCCATGAGCGCGATAAGTGCGCTCATGGCAAACTTGCCCTTTGTGAGGGTAATTAGATGGGGAATGCACATTTGAAAGTTGGTCGTCGCGATCAGACAAGCCCAAAAAACGGCCATCACATTGCCTACCCTGACCTCGCCGCTGCGAACTAACTTTGCGCCAAACCAAAAGCCCTGGACAAACATCCCCATCCCGATAAATTGGTTAAGCCCAGAGGTAATCGCCCACACGCGATTCATCCGCCATGCGGCGTCCTGTAGCTTTTGGTTGACAGAGAAGAACGCTGACTGCTCGAATGACATTGCATTGAAAGCCTTCACGGTCGCGATCGCGGACACTGCGCGCTCAACAAGAGTTGCGGCCAAACCGAGTTGAACACGCTCGGTTGCGAGAAGAGGACCAGCTAGACGTTGCGAGATTATTTGGAGGACCACGATGACCGGGACGACGGAGAGGATGACGAGAGTAAGAGCCCAGGATCGGAGAAACCCGAGAACGAGACAAGTGATGCAGGTGGTAAGATGCTGAACGAGGAGACCGCTCGAGAGAGAAGACGCCATGCGAACTTCTTCGGTTTCGCTGAGGCAGATGGGAGAGCAAGTCAGAAGCCCGTGCCACAATTCAGGTAGAGAATACGCACCTCGAAAACTTGGCCATGAGTCCTCCTGCGCCTGTGGGGCCATCTGCTTCTGTATGCGTACCGTGCTCCGTACCCATTTTTGTGTCGAACCAGGACATTTCGCGGTTCGAGACGGAAGCGTAGACCTTCTGCCGTATCATCATAGCATTGCGCTCTCCGGTAGTGATCCAGAGAAACGATGTGAGACTGCTCAGCGCGAGCGCGCCTGCGGCAAGGGCGAGCAGCTCGAGAGCATCGATTGCAATGTCGTGTTTGAGCTTTGCACGGTCGCTGGGAGAAGGGGATGGTATGCGAGAGAAATTGGCAAATGTGTCAAAGACGCCTCCGAGGACAACGGTCATGAAGGGTGCTACTCCACCAGCAATCATGGAAAGAATGAGAGCGGGGAGCAGGATGGTGTAGAGGTCGCGCCGGGAGAAGAGGGAAAAGAGTAATTTTACAGAGGGAGTTGGGGGGGAGTATAGGTCTGAATCATGGGAAACTGGATCGTTAGGAAGGGGTTGGGATGGAAAGGATTGGGGGAGGGAAGAGGATGAGGCATCTGGAGTCGTGTTTGTCGTGGGGGGAGCATCGACGACCTGGAGGGTCGCTGAGCCGGACATTGTGGTCGTCAGAGTAGGAGTGGGTGAGAGATAAGAGAAGAGGGTCGACTGGTGCAAGTGCCATTGGGGTTTTTGTCTGCGTGCTTTGACTGTCAATGCGCTATTGTGTTGCTCGTTCGTATGTAATCACAAAAAGCCAATCTTGTACCTGTCACGCGTGTGACTACCATGTCACCGTCTGGCTTGGCCATGTCCACATCGCTTGAAAAGCACAATCAGACATTCGAGTCACTTCTCTCCCTCATCCCTCCAAAGTACTATCTCCCTCAAGATGACGAGGACCAGCAGGTACGTTCCTCTCTCTCGATTACCCTGCTTACTTAGACAGGTCCTGCAGGGTGCCTCTAGGTACCATAAGAATAAGAAAATGCAACAGGCTCCGAAACAGGCCATAAAAGAGGCGTCAAAAAAAGCCCGCCGGGAAAAGGCACGTCCCCTTACTTGTATACCGATCTCACATACCGATCGTTCATACGTTGTAGCTCGATCCAGCGAACAATAAAACTGTGCTGGATCTGCAAAGTGACCAACACACGTCGACCAGCAAGGGAAAGCACAAGGCTCCCACGCTTGATGACTCGGATGGGGAAGCAATATCTTCAGAATTGGATGTCCGCATGGATGACAGCGATCTGGAAGATGACCCGGCTCCTATTGTACCACTACCGCAGTCCGAGAGCATTGAGACTCTCCGCGCCAAATTACATGCGAAAATTGAAGCAATGCGGATCAAGAAACGCGGCGATGGCGAGGGGAACAGCAAGGATGAGCTATTAGAGGAACGCCGACTACAGCGCGCCTCAATGCGGGAACGGCGGCGGAAGGAAACGAAGGAGAAGATAAGGAAGGAGAAAGAAAGCAAAGGAAAATCTAAGGACACTGCGCCGCCTACCAAAGTCAGTTTCACGCGTTTTGGGTACCATATCTCCTCACAGAGCCTTCAGAGTCAGCTGCTCGTCCCAGACGGTAGCGCTCCATCACATCCAGAGCGGGACCCTCGCTCCCGGCTGACGAACGTCCAATTCTCATCTATCGCTGACTCGTCGTCGTTGAGTCGTAAAAGTAAATTGAAGACCTCATCAAACCCGTCTCAGGCTCTACAGCAGCTCGCTTCTCGGAAAGAGAAGATTTCGGCCCTGCCGGAGGAAAAACGCAAGCAAATTGAGGAGCGAGAGAAATGGGAAAAGGCTGAGGCTCGTATGGAGGGCGTCAAGGTACGCGATGACGAGGCACGTCTAAAGAAAGCAGCCAAACGGAAAGATAAGGAAAAGGCAAAAGGCAGAAAGGCCTGGTATGTTTTTGGTTAAGTTCTGCTCTTTTGTGGAAATTGACGCCGGTGGTTAATCAGGACCGAGCGGAAGGAGCAACTCTCCGCCAATATGGCGACAAGACAAAAGAAGCGGGCGGATAATATTGCCAGTAGAAACGAAAAGCGGAAGGAGAGGAAGAAGGGTGTGAAGGGGAAGTCACGGCCGGGATTTGAGGGAAAGACATTCGGAAAAACGAGGAAGAGTAGCACGAAAGCCAATGCGAAATCATAGTTCACGTGATCATGAACGCTCAAGTCAAACCCGCCAAGTGAGCGGCACCAATAGTTCAGTCAGGGACTCCAAAGCTTGCCAGCCACTCCTTCTCACACATTATTATTTAACACGGTGTATCCACGTCAACGTGAAAAAAGCCTCGAGTGCCCGGACACGAAATGGCAAGCGTGCATAGGCGAAAGTCGAGCAAAGAAGAAGACGGGAACCTCGTGATTGCGCCTAACGGACTACTTGATCTACCTGGGGTGGAAGAGAAGGACGGATCATCTCCATCTGGACCCCTCCCTTCTCATATACCTCAGCCGACCTCCGCGGGTCCTTTTCGCACTGGTTTCAACCTTCCTCAGACCAATGGCTATTCTTCGACCCTACGCCCGACCTTCTCCACTCCAGCTCATCTCCATATCCATGGAGGCTCGCGTACCCGTTCCATCTCATCTGGCCCGTTCACTCCAACTTCTCCCTCCCCTCTTTCCATGTCGTTCCCTTCCCGAGACGCTCACTCTTCAGCTTCAGCCTCCAACGCTGTACCGTTCCCCTCTTCCGCCACGCTACCTGAATTTCCCCAAAGCCGCCGCGCTCACGTTCATACCCGCACCAGCTCATATACCCAGCTATCCTCGAGCAATTCCGAACCACCACCACCCCCCTCGGTGTCCACACACTCCCGCCGACACTCCCGCCTCCATTCGCGCAACCTCTCCATATTCTTTCCGCGTCCTGGCTCGCTTCCCCATAGCGCGATCGCCGAGGATGGCACACAAGAGCTTGAAATAGAGCCGCGCACCGACTCAGGTGTGCAGATGCCCAGCGCGTCACCAACTCTCTCTCGGCCGCAAAAAAGGCTCGGAGAAGGTTTCACCTTTGGCGCGCGTCCTCCACCCGCCCACAATGGGAATGCCTCGATCGACGAACAGCCGCCCCTTCCCCGCGCGGAGCGTCGCGGGCACCACCACAAACACTCCCTCTCGCACAACTTCTTCTCATTTCTAGAGCCGGGTTCAACTGGACGCGGGGATCTGACGTCACAACCCACGCCAACTCCGGTCTCCCCGTGGGCATCCATTTCGCCGTTCCCCACAGGTGCCTCCACCATCGCTTTTCCTCGCGCGCCTTCCAAGTCACCCTCGCCTGTCTCTTCGCGATCAGATACCAGCACTTCTCCTTTCTTTCATATGCAAAACGATCCGCTCCCTATTGATGCCATCGCCGCCTCCCTCGCGCAGTTTACCCTCGGTGCGTGGCTGTGGATCACTGGTCAGGGCGTTGGCTCGCTCGCGTGCACGGGGCTGGGATACTGGGTCGTCTTTGACGCAATTGGCGTCGCGGTGAGCAAGATTTTACCAGCATATCTCCGGCGCCCCACGCAGAACGCTTCAATACGACGGCCATTCGGGTGTGTAGCACATATAACGTGATATTTTTGATATTCGCTGATGTTTTTGCAGGACCCGTCGGTTGGAGACGGTTGCGTTGTTCGCACAGGTCGTCTATCTGATGTTTTCCGCCGTGTACGTGTTCAAGGAGACCGTCGAGCACGTTTTACTATCTGCGGGCGAAGGCCACCACCACCATCCGGGAGATGAAGATGTTGAGACACTCGGGTCGGTTCACACGCTAATTACGCTGAATGCCTCATGAATATGTCCCTCCAGGATCGATTTCCCCACGATTCTGCCACTCCTTACTCTCCTTTCGCTATTTGCCAACTCTTTGCTATTCGATAATCACAGCAAACTAGTCAACGGTTAGTGTCACCATTCCCTTTCACTTTTGGTTACTGAGTTGAGCGTTGCAGTCACCGGGAGCCAATTACCTCCTTTATCCGCCCTTTTTGATCCTTCACGTTTCCAGTACTCCCAGCACACGGCTGAGCCATCCTCCCGGCTCGACCGTCTTCTGCGCAATCCGTTCTCCCTCGTGCCCGTCAGCGCATCTGTGCTTATCCTCCTCACTTCTGCAATCATATCCTCGTGAGCATCTCGAGCTAGCGCCCACCCATGATCCGATTCATTTGTTCATTTCTGATTTCACGACTTTCAGGTCTTCTCATCGCACGTTCGATCTCCTTCTCGCGGCCGCAGAGGCCATTGCGATGTTCCACCTCGCATACCCCTCATGTAAGAGCATCGGTGCTGTGCTTCTGCAGACCGCCCCCGCCCGCGGACTGTCTGCAGGCCGGATGGAGTCCTTCCTGCGTGCGATGCGCGAGGTAAAAGTTTATCTATTTATTTATTAAACCCGTCTTGCTGAATGTGTCATCCGTCGAACAGATCGAGCGGCATCCGCAAGTCCTGCACCTCCCGCCCCCGCACATCTGGCAGCTCGCGCCGTCAGTGGGCACGCCGCAGCCGCTCGTGGCGACGCTCGAGCTGCGTGTCGCTGCGGACCTGGGAGACGCGGAGGTGCTCAAACTCACGCGATGGGCGTGGGAGCGCTGCATGCTGGCGCTTGGGCTCGCGGGGCGCGAGCAGGACGGCGGCGGTGTGACGGTTGGCATCGTGCGTGGGTGAAGCGGTGTCGCACCACACTCTTGCTTCGAGGGGTCACTGCGCGCGTGTTAGAGGCCAG
The DNA here is from genome assembly GCA_021525025.1 of Lactarius hengduanensis. Lineage (NCBI taxonomy): Eukaryota > Fungi > Basidiomycota > Agaricomycetes > Russulales > Russulaceae > Lactarius > Lactarius hengduanensis. Next base: position 94,915 of record JAKELI010000042.1, read on the forward strand.
CCGTTGTGCTCTAGATTGTTGTATATAGATAATCTACTATGCGGAACGGGACTGGCGCTCGCTCGTTCGGTCTGTGCCACTTTCTATCTGGTTTTTGTTTTCTCCTCTTTGGGTTATAATGTGATGGATGGGTGGATGGTCAGCTGACTGTGTGCGCTCACAAACTTCAGGTCTCCAAGGCCAGCGGAGGTCAAGAATTGTCAAAGTCGCTCATTGGTAGGACGGTGCGATGCCGGCTCATGAGTGCATGAGCCCACATGCTTGCAAGCCCAAGCGTTCTGAACTCAGACCACTACTAGTGACTGGTCGGTCCATCCAATGGGGTGTGGGCTACGGGTTAGTTTCTAGACGGCCCGTGGGAGCCCGCCTTCCTATCGCCGAGCCGATGCTAATCACCGAGGGGCAGATTTTGTATGCAGTTATACCGAGCCATACAATATGGCTGTGTTGTGATGCCAACTGAAACCACCGCGGGAAAGCCACGATTCAGTGTCCGTAACATGCCATGACGCGGGAGGGCATCGATGAAGCCGCCGCTCCGGGCCCCAAGCCCCACATGCGAATCCGACGTGTAGCAGCATGACAATGGAACCTTGGCGCTGACTGATGCGTCCTTAGATACAAGAATAGCCCATCTTAGAAATACCGCATGTTCCAAGAAAAAAAATTGCGATCGCAAGATAGAATGCAGAAGTATGTGCACATACGATCAGGCCGGAGGCCAGATTGAGCAGCATTAGATTGAGTTTAGCCGACTCCTATGGCGCACGATGGAAGAGGAAGTCACCGTACTGGGGCAAGGTCATTTGCCGAGGAAGTATGTACATGTGTCCTCATCGTGTCTTCATTTGTAGGTGATAAGTTCGATGTTTCAACCAGAACTGGAATACGGAAGACCGTGTGAGACCGGTCATGCTCAGGTCGGATAGATCGGGCGTAACTTGCCCGGAAGGTGCGATGAGTAATAGGGTGTTGCCGTGCAATCGCCGGGCCGGCGTCTCCACATCATCGACATTACGTTTCGCTATCAGCCCAAGCACACCGTACATTGGCCGTTCGATCTCCAGATGGTCGAGTTTGTAATGCGGTATTCGAATGTTGCGAACATAGTTGTTCACTTCCCTTTTAACCCCCTCTCTTTCTCCCGGAATCAATGGAATCCCTTCCCCCTTGAAAATCCTCTCACCAATAACCTATGTCCGATCTACAGGAAGTCGCGCGCCGCGACCAGAGCGTCAGCTCCCTACCACCTGCCCCTGAGAACGCACGGGTCATTGACCCTCCTTCGCCAGTTATTCAGAGAAGAAGACCCCATGCAAACTCATCGTGTTCGCACGTTCCAGTCGGTTACTTCGACCAAGAGGGCGTGAACCAGCTTCGGCGCACCCTCACCCACCTCTCTGAGGCCACTCGCGTCCATGGGACTACAATCTCAGAGTCGACCGAGACGGTCTCGGTGCCTACTACCGGGCCCTTTGACTTCGAGAAGACCCTTCGGAACATCATGAAGATGTACGTCGTTGGCCTCGACCCCTATTTCCATTTGTCGATTGCATTACTAAATATGGCACTAGGCGAGACCGTGGAGGTATTCAATCGCGAGAGCTTGGTGTCATGTTTAGGGACCTCCGGGTCGTCGGCTTGGGGGCTGCCGCAAGCTACCAGCCTACATTTGGCTCCTTTTTCAACCCTAACATCATCCTCGAGAAGATTCGGGCCTTACGTCACCCCCCCTTGCGCGATATCCTCAGTGGCTTCGAAGGCGTCGTTCGCCCAGGGGAAATGCTGCGTGTGTATTCTTTACTTTTGCCATGGGTTGGACCTGGTTTTCTCAACCAATCGCAGTCGTCCTGGGTAGCCCAGGCTCGGGATGCAGCACGTTGCTGAAAACGCTCACCAACCAGCGCGCCGAGTATCATCATGTAGAGGGCGAAGTGTATTATGACTCTTTCACACCAGAATACGTGGCCAAGCACTACCGCGGCGATGTCGTCTACTCCCCCGAGGACGACATACATTTCCCCACGCTTACCGTCAATGAAACACTCCGCTTTGCGACCAAGATGCGTGCTCCGCACAATCGCCTGGGGCGCCCGCGTGGTCAATACGTGCAGAACATAACCGACATAGCTCAAACCGTTTTTGGTTTGCGACACGTGCAGAATACGCCCGTTGGCGATGCAGCTATTCGTGGAGTATCTGGTGGTGAGAAGAAGCGTGTTTCAATAGGCGAGGCATTATCGCTTCGTTCCAGAATCGCTGCGTGGGACAAGTAAGTATTCATGCACCGGTTCTCGAACATGCTTGATATCGTTTCCCACGACAGTTCTACTCGAGGTCTCGACGCTTCGACGGCCCTCGAGTTTGTTCGTGCACTGCGCATAGCAGCCGACGGCGCGCAGATATCCACCATTGTGTCAATTTATCAAGCTTCAGAATCGTTGTATCAGCATTTTGATAAAGTCTGCGTCATTTATGAAGGCAGGATGGCGTACTATGGGGGCGCAGATCAGGCTCGGCAATATTTCATCAACCTTGGTTTTGAACCAGCACATCGGCAGACCACCCCAGATTTTCTTGTTGCAGGTGTGTTGCGTGCTTTTATACGCAATTTTTCTTTTCTTTTGCTTACCATGTTCAATCTAGTCACGAACCCCCTCTCGCGTACGGTCCGCTCGAACTTCAAAGGACCAGTCCCACAGACAGCTGCTGAGTTCGCCTCGGCCTTCTTGGCGTCGGAAGTGAGTGCAGCGAATCGCATGGACATGGACGCATACTTCACGGAGTTCGTCGGCCACCCTGAGCGTGCCCTCGCGTACAAAGAGAGCGCAACAGCGGAACACGCGACTACGCAACGTAAGGGGAGCGCCTACACGGTATCTATCCCCATGCAGGCTCGTGCCGTAATGCTACGCCGTCTGCAAATTCTGCGCGGCAACCTCACCACCCAATTGATTGTCCTCATGTACGTATTCTGATCTCAGCGAGCCAATATTCGGTACTAATAATCCCAAACAGTACGTTCATCGTACAGGCTCTTATCAATGGTTCAGTCTTTTTCAGGCTGAAAGATGAGACATCACAATACTTCTCGCGCGGGGGTGTTCTCTTCTTGTATGTCATCGCTATCCCCGCCTTCGTCCGGTAACTGACCACTTTCGCCAGTTCTTTACTTTGGGCGGCCTTGTCTTCAATTGCTGAGATCCCAGCTCTCTTCGCACAGCGGCCCATTGTGGTAAAACATGCCAAGGCCGCCATGTACCATCCGTTCATCGAAGCTGCCGCTCTTACCATCGTTGACGTGCCAATCACCTTCGTCACTATTATTGTATTCTCCCTCATCCTCTACTTTATGGTTGGGCTGCAAGCTTCTGCAAGCCAGTTTTTGTGAGCAACTCTTTCTGCTTTATGTCGTTTCAGTGGCTCATGGACTCTGTCGCAGCACGTTTTTCTTATTTATCTTTACGATGGCGTTGGTCATGAAGGCATGGTTCCGCTGCGTGGCGGCAGCTTTCGGAGATCCAGCGCCTGCACAAACAGTTGCCGGTCTCATGTTGCTCTTGCTTGTCCTCTACACCGGGTATACAATCCCGAAGCCGTCGATGATTGGCGCGTTGAAGTGGATCTCGTACATCAACGTGAGTGATTGCCGGTAGAAGCTCTTGCCCGTGCTTATATTGGAACAGCCGATCCGGTACGGCTTCGAGGGGCTTATGTCCAACGAGTTTCATACACTCAACGGAACATGCTCGAACCTTGTACCGAGTGGTACCGGATATGAAAATGTGTCTCTCACGAACCAGGTTTGCGGGACTGTCGGCTCTATCCCCGGCCAAAGTACCGTGGATGGCAATCGTTTTATCGCAATCTCATATGACTATTCCTACAGCAATCTCTGGCGGGTAAGTGATGTGACACTTGGAATATCAATGTTCGTAGTGGCTGACTTGGGAGTAGAACTACGGCATCATCATCGGGTTTGGAATTGCATTCGTCGCAGCACTTCTCTTTTTCACCGAGTACAACACGAGCTTGTCTGGCGATGCTAGCACCATGCTCTTCAAGCGAGGGGCGAAGGCTTCGGTCGTCCGCGAAGCCCAAGAGAAAGCTGACACGGCTGATGAGGAGAAAGGCGTTCCAGAATCACGAGATGCGACAGAGAAGATCCGCGGGGAGAGTGGGCCATCATCTAGTACGGACGTCGCTGTTCCCATGATGTCGGACGTGTTCACGTGGAGGCACCTCGAGTATGACGTTCGAGTGGGTAAAGGCGAAACCCGTCGTCTCCTCGCGGACGTCTCTGGTTACGTTGCACCGGGAAAGCTCACAGCGCTCATGGGAGAATCTGGAGCAGGAAAGGTCAGTAGGCTCCAAATACGGCAGCGCAAATTTGCGCTTATCTTTTCTCCTCAGACCACGCTCTTGAATGTCCTCGCTGAGCGCCAGGCGGCTGGTGTTGTCGGTGGTGAGAGGCTGGTCAACGGGTACCCCTTACCGAGCGATTTCCAAGCGCAAACGTGAGCTTGGACCCGTTTTGTCGTTTGTGCTGGTCCTGACGTGCCGGGTTACGACAGAGGGTACGTTCAACAAATGGACACACATTTGGCTCAGGCAACCGTGCGCGAAGCGCTGCTCTTCTCTGCGAAGCTGCGACAACCACCGACAGTGCCTCTGAAAGAGAAAGAAGCATAGTGAGTTATCGTCGAGAAGTATCTCTGGGCTAGCATTAACGGGCTGTGTTTAGCGTCGACACGGTGCTTAAAATGTGCGGTCTGGAGAAATATGCTGATGCTATTGTGGGTTCGCTCGGCGTCGAACATAGGAAACGGACGACTATTGGAGTGGAACTCGCAGCCAAGGTACGTAACGTAGAGCCCAACTCTTTCAAGTCATCTGATAATGATTCCCTGCAAGCCCAAATTACTCCTCTTTTTAGACGAACCAACCTCTGGACTTGATTCACAGAGCGCTTGGGCTATCGTCAGCTTCCTGCGCGAATTAGCCGACCACGGTCAGGCAATCCTGTGCACGTGAGACCAACACCTGTGAATATTCTCGTCGTTTTGTATGCTAATTCAAGATCGCTTTTTAGTATTCACCAGCCTTCAGCGGAGCTATTCCAAGAATTCGATAGACTTCTACTACTCCGGAAAGGAGGCAAGACAGTCTACTTTGGTGACATCGGAACAAACTCTTCGACTCTCATCAATTATTTCCAGACCAATGGAGCGCAACCCTGTCCACCCGATGCGAACCCGTAGGTGGCGAGTATATTGGAAGTGATCTCGTGATCTAACTGCTTGTGCAGCGCCGAATATATTCTGGATGCCATTGGGGCAGGTGCCACTGCCACCGCCGAGACTGACTGGCACAGTACATGGCAGAGCTCTCCGCAAGCCAAAGCAGTCGACGAAGAACTCGACGCTCTCCTCGAGGATGGACGAAAGCGTCATGCTGTTAACATAGAGCAGCACTCGGAGTTCTCAACATTGTGGATATTCCAAGTCAAGACGCTCTGGGAACGCGACGTCGTCCGCCACTGGCGTGATCCCACATACCTGTTGGCCAAGCTTGCGTTGAACGTCGTTGCAGCGCTCCTTATCGGATTCACGTTCTTCAAGGCTAAGGATTCCATTCAGGGTACTCAGAATCACATATTTGTAAGCCGCTGTCTGTCTTCTATTCTAAAACTGGCTCATTCACGTGTCTGAACAGGCCGTTTTCATGAGTCTGGTCGTGAGCGCACCCCTATCCAACCAGATCCAAGTTCCCTTTATCGATACCAGACGAGTTTATGAGATTCGCGAACGGCCAAGCCGCATGTATAGCTGGTCGGCTCTCATTACAGCCCAAATTCTTGGCGAGCTCCCCCTTAACATCATTGGCTCTTCTGCATACTTCCTCATATGGTACTGGCTCGTCGGTTTCCCTTCGAGCCGTGCCGGATACTCGTACTTGATGTTCGGCATCATGTACCCGATGTACTACACCACCTTCTCCCTGTGGGTTGCTGCCTTGTCACCCAACCCCGAAATCGCCGCGCAACTGTTCAGCTTCTTCTTCAGCTTTGTCGTCACATTGTCAGTTGTGTTTTGCTTTAAACCTGGACTCGCTCTGACTTTGATGATAGCAATGGCGTACTGCAGCCATACAAGCACCTTGGCTGGTGGAAGTGGATGTATCGCACCTCACCTTACACCTATCTCGTCGAAGGATTGTTGGGCCAAGGTAGATCTCTGTTGTGTTATCGACTCATACTGTATACTGATTGCGCTTGCAGCACTTGGCCACTCTACGATTACCTGCTCAGCCATAGAATATGTTACTGTCACGCCACCCTCGGGACAAACGTGCCAGCAATACTTGAATGAATTCATCAGCACGACAGGTGGTTACTTGACGAACCCGAGCGCCACGGATAATTGCCAGTTCTGCTCGTACCGGACCACGGACGAGTTCTTACAGTCGAACTCGAACATATTCTGGAGTCATCATTGGCGTAACTTCGGGTTCATGTGGATATACATCGGCTTTAACGTACGTCCTCATTCACACCATCACGCTCGCCAGCAAGCTCATATCCAACTCGTAGATCTTTGCTATCTATGCTATGACTTACATCTTCCGTATTCGCGGCCCAGCCAACTTTTTCTCTCGCAGGCGTTCATAGAATTCATCATCGTTTGCTTGTATTAGCTCCTGTATATATAATTACTTTTTTAATACGCATCAACGAATGACGATGTGACGTACTCTACCGGATACAACGGTAAATAATTGTCTCGGTGAATATAACTACCGTGGCGTTGAGTTGGTGGTCTGTTCCGGTACTCTCACTTCCTGGTTATCTGGGTCGCTTATGGATATCGCACTCAGGCTGGAGCAAAGCCAACCTGAGGCTGTCGTATCCGGTTAGTGCCAGGGATGCATACGCACAGCATGAACATCGCACTATGCATGTATTCACTATATCATTCGTCCGCAGTGCCAGGGCCCGACATCCGTTGATTGCGGAAAGGGAACCCAAGGGCACAAACTTCAAATCACACCGTATTGAAGCACAGTTCCTAGATAAAGACGGCCGCTTGGACCAACAGCAATAGACTGTGACGTGTATGATGTACATTGACAGATAGACGATCCAATCACGAGCAACCCCTAAAGGCTGTCAAGGATGTTCGCCATTGCACTAGCAGCTCGGAATATTGAGCCCCCTGAGGCAGACGCAGCTGTGTTCCCCGGCCCTTCAGTGTCAATTGTGCCTACAGAGCCAAAGTCAGCAAAGTATGGGTTTTCGACAGCACGTGAGGTGCGGTCACGCGTCTTACGCTTGATTCGACCGCTCGTTTGCTCACTTGGCGTCTTTTGCAGTCGCTCTTTGAACGGCGTCCTGAATGGAAACCTTGGTGTCATAAAGAGTACGTCGCGGAGCTCACAGACGAATCGGGACGATACCAACGTGGCAACGTCGCGCGCGGGTTTTCGTTGTTACCGATGGCTCGCGCGGCTGGTTATATGATATTAGGGTTCGGCCTATCTTCTCTTCACCTCCTTCGCTGACGACATTCGTTTAAGCCTTTCATTGGTGGTGTCTTATCGCGACCGCAAGATCACTGGCCAGACCGCTTCTCGCACCCTTTTGGGGTCGAATACCCATATTTCCTACCGTGCCTCGTCTCCACCACCATTCCCCAACCTCGAAGAGCCGTGCATTGCGGTTCAGACGCTGGCCCGTCGTTGGGACTCGGACCGTCGGACAGGACTCATATATCGCTAGTACAGTCTCTGCATGTATAGTATAGTAATGATCTTAGTAGTGGGTAGGTGCAATGTAACTGTTGGCTTTTCCTCTAGCACAACGGCTTCAGTGTCGGAATTGGGAATACAATGGCGAACAAGGATACCATGAGCTTCGTCAATAAGAACTTAAGATCGCCGAAAAGGAGAACATCTGTACAGCAGGCGCATCAAGATGTATTGAAGCCCGCATGACGATTCGCGAATCCTTCGAGAGCGGTGTGGAGTTCGAACTTGACGATTTGACAGATACTGGTATGCGAAGACAATGTATTTACAAGCTAGCACTAACTAATGGCATCCCAGTCCACAGGGAACTCAGGTTCCTCTTCGACAACCTCCTCACCCTCCTCACCAAGCGCGGCGTTGATATCGCTGTCCTTGACCAACCCGAGGAGGCTCCAAGAGCCAATACACATGAGAGCACGGGTAGACTGGACGGAGAGACGGTTGCGAACATGGGGAAGGACGAGGCGGCCATGGCTGAACACACGTTCGACAGCGACAGTAGTAGCTTAATAAAGAGGATTAGTACCAGAACATGTGACGATAAATCATAACACTTACCGGGAATCGAAAGGTAATCGCGGGCCATACGGGAGAGATGTGGGAAGGTCTCACGTCTCTCTTGCCACCACATGAGACCATCCTCGACGTTTTCTACGTCCGCCCTAAGGTAGCGGTCAAGATCGTCTAGGACATTATCGGATGTAGGCGCGGAGTCCGGGAGGTCATCAAAGATGTTTTTCGATTTTGACAAAGCCGAGGTCTGGTCCATCAGGAAATAAGTCGCTAGTTAGAAATGAAACAAAATCGAAACACAACTTCGTACCTCGGTATTATCCACCTGCATGCCATGCCCAACCTCCGAGTCCATTGAGGCGTACGACCGATCGAACTCTTTGCGGACAATATCGCGAGCTGTGTCGACCCAAGCTTCTTCCCAGTTGTGCCTCTTGAAATATTCGAGTTTATAGCGAGGGTGGAGAACTGAAGAGAGGCACGGAAATTAGTACAGACAAACATATTAAAAAAGGACATCACCCATGGCAATGCGGTACACCTCCGAGTCGTCTGTCTTGTTATAATATTTATTCATCGCACTCTTCCCAATAGCAAGGGCAGCGCGGATAGCAGGAGAGAATTGACGGGGGTTGTCAGCAGAGGATGTGGCGAGGACCTTATCGATGTAGTCCATAGCCGGAATGACGGTAGCAATGTTGGAGGTGCCTCGAGAAAAGAAGAGAGTGGCGTCCTTAAAAATCTAGTCGAAATAGTTAGACTGAGAGAACGGAAAGACGAAAGAAAGAGAAATGACTTACCTTCAATATGTCTTGAAGCTCTTTCGCAATCCTCCACTCTGCTGATACCAGTTTGTATTTTCGAAGCTCAGCTCTCGAACGGCAGTCATCGAGTCAATTGCTGGGCGATACTGGATGGCGAACTCAAGCATATCATAAGTTGAGTTCCAACGGGTTGCCACATCACGCAGCATCATTCGACGAGGGAGGTTGAGGGAGGCAAGTGTATTGTACCATGTCGGAAGGAGTTTGGTAGTCGAGTTCTTGAGGGCAAACGCGAGCTTGCGCAGCTTGGTGGTTGATGAGTCAGTCGGAGTAGGGTTAGGGTCGAGATAAACGAACACACTTTGACCAACATCGATCTCACGGGTCGGACGCTCACATCTAACTCTGTGACCTGTTGCTCTGTTAATCCCTCACGAAAGTCATCCCAAGCGTCTAGTGGCTTGTCCTCCTCCTCCTCGTCGGCCATCTCCTGCATCTCCCGCTCCATGCGCTCTTCAAGATCAAGATCTTTGGCCAAGTTAGCAAGTGCTCGAGCCGCCTCATCTAACTCCTCGCCAGTCCCTATTTTTGGGTATGTCAAATTGTCTCAGAACCGCCTTGGCTGATATATTGATTGTATGTGCAAAGCAGCGTGTTTGATTCGCCGATCCAGGGAACTTGTCCATGATCTTGCCTAACTCAGAGATCATGGTGTCGTTATTCGATTGCGTTATCGACTGTAACGCTGAGGATCTGGACTACTAGTGAGTATCTATTTTCTTCTCATTAGACGGCAATTTTCTTACCTTTTCCTTAATCCCAAAGGTGTCCAGAACCCCTGTGAACGCGATCGCAAGGTTGGATCCTGTGTGGGACCTTGGCACTTCAACTAGGTCTAGAAGCATCGACAGCGGCTTGCCACTGTTCTCGAGGTGGACAGTTATGGCTACATATGCCCTGTGGTTTGGAGAGGTCCAGGCATCGCTGGCAAAGCTGAGGTTGCCGTCGTATTCCTGTCGTGCGAGGTGAGTTTATCGAGATTTTGATTCTATCCTCATTTACCTTCAGCATTGTGGAAATGCGTCTGCGAACTTGTAAAAAGACGTTCTTAACGTCATTGGCCAGGGTTGCAGCTGAGGGTATGTAGTAGTTGGGTCGCCCAGTCTTCATGAGGGTACGAAAGGCCCGATCATTGACGATTGAAAAAGGTCGGTTGCATCAGTAAAAGTGACCGTGCAGTGTAATACATTCCAATATGACAATAGATGATATTGTATTTTATTCACACATATGGCCCATAGAATATTTCCATAACCAATGTATGTGACTGATATTATTCCTATCCAAGATAAGGCTCAGAAGTAGTAGTTCATATCATTGAAATCCATTACAACCGATTATGTTAGCCATTATAATAGGCTTATATTGTCCATTTATCGGAACTAAATACCATACAAAGTCACGCTACCAAGGGCGTCAAGATTTCTCGTCCGAGTCGATGGCAAACTTCCAGCCCGCCCCCCAAGCCCGCTTTTCGTCTCCACATTGCTTTGTAATGCCCTGCCAAGAGACCCGGGCCCGAGCAGTTTGGGCACCGTGACCGATGACTCGGACACTACGCCTCTTCCTTCTCAATTGGGGTCGTCATTCCCTTGGTCATTCCAGCCCGGCACTACACACTCTTTCCCCTAGCCCTCGGGTAGCTGCGAGAACAGGCGATATCCAACTGATTAACAGAAGATGGGACTATGCCAGCTGGACACCCTGATGAGCCTGGCATAGGCTCGGGAGCGGAGCTGTGGGCATGGCTGGGCAATGGGGCGGCAGTACAGACAAGGTACTCTTCCTCTTTCCCCCTTGTGAACCTGACCTGACCACACCATGGACGCGCAGCACACGACCTCCCCCGCCCACACGTTCCTCCCGACAGGTGACCTCCCGCGACTTCCCGCTCCTGCACGCGACGCATACACCCTCAGGCTATGCCACGCTACGCTCCCCGCGGAGCGCGTGTGCACTGAGAACTTGAAGCCGTTCTTCGAGCTCTTACCCTGTCGCTCGTCGCTGCGATACTCAAGCCACGCAGGATCTTCGGTGCCGAGTCGCCGACTGGCATGGCCTAGGCCCGGGGCGTGTGTGTGTAGGCGTGCCACTGGCAACAGAGGCGTGAGAACAACCCCAACGACAACGACAGAAAGGATGACCACAACGGTGACAGCGAGGATGACCACCACAATAGTGAGGACGACTCCTAATGTGGCGACGGTGAGGACGACACAACGGTGGATGGCTGTAACCACCGAGGAGTGACGGCGGAGGCAGCGACGACGACCGCGGGGTGATGGCAGCAGTGGCAACGACGACCGCAACCTGGCGACCACGACGACGCTAACAATGCAGGCTGCCGAGGAGCGTCTGTTGCTCATCACCAGCCCTACACCACCCCCGCCACCATGGCCGCCGACGTCGACGTCCATGATGCCCACACCGTGACGACCGCAACAAATACGACGATGGCATTGAGCAGCGACGACCGTGACGATCGCGACGATGGCTCGGACCCGCAGACGCAGACGCAGCATTTGTATTGTAGACTACCTTTTAATCTATGTGAATTACTTCCTTCCTAAATAAGAGGGATAGATTAGTGCGAGTAGTATTAGCACTGGTGGTGCAGTAGTAACATCATTGAGGCTCACAGCCCACGGGTTGTGAGTTCGAATCCGATACCAGGCTAGTAAGGTGATTAGTACGATTAATAAAACAGAATATGATAAGATGTGTGCGATAAGATAATCAACATAATGTAAGTGAGGCATAAATTACAACAGGAGCACATATAAGATTTTTCTCGGTCGTAATCTAGAATCATTATATTACATTAGATCATTAAAAGGCATTACATGGAGTTATCTGGCCACAATCCAATGCAAGTCCAGCAACTCTTGCAGAACAATATATGGATCGCGTCGGATATATGGTCAATATATTGCTGACACAACTATTCCCACCCATACACGGACTTTCGGAACATTGTAATCAATTCTGATATTATATAACCGATTCCGTAGCCCATGTATAGGGTGACACTTTTTACTGATGTGTTCTCACAGACCCAGCGCACGAATTCCACACTGATTGAATATTAGATGCCACTTTTCGTGTTTTGAGGTGGAAATTTACCGTGCTTCAGCCTTTGTATGCTGGCGGTGACTGTAAGTGACCGCCTCCTCCTTAATGCGAATGCGCCGAAACATCGCCACAATTGACCCATCCAGTTTTTTATGATTAACCAGAGCTGCACGAGCTGCATCGCCATCCCGAGTGGCATCGGCCGCGGCCACCACATCGACACCCCAGCACCCTCGGGCATGGCGGTGAAGATTGCCGGTCGATGTCTTGTCCGTTTTATCGAGGTATCGACGAACGAACCGCTTTTGTTTTCGACAGTGACTTGCCCCACATTCGAAAACATGTGATTTGCGACCATTAATATACTCAACAAAAGGTGGCTTGGAGAACACATAAATAGGTGCGTCCCAATCCCCGCGGAGACAATCTAAATTATCTTTTCAGTGTGTCGTTTTACACTGCTCAGCGCTCGTGGCTCACTCAGCTCGGTACCATCTCCCTCCAAGTCGCTGGAGTTGTCACTATCGCTTTCTTTCACCATTACCTCAAGCTCCTCCACACTGGAAGAGTCGTCGCCATCACTGCTATCAGCAGCCCCAAGAACTTGCCTGTGCTGAGTAGGAGACGGCGCAACCGGCTCGCGGACTTCTTTGGCAGTCACCTTGGGCATCATGATCCGTTTTACCCTCTTGCGTGCAGGCGGGTCCGCACGTTGCGTTGGACGACGCTTGCGTGGACCAACTGTGATGTTGGCGTTGGGTTGGATGGCAATGGCAGGGAGTGATGATGAGGGCATAGTAGTAGTAGCGTTCTCGAGCCTTCATCTAGTTTCTTTTATACTTAGGTTCCGGAAAAAGAGTAGACCCCTGTAAGTAGGAACCCGCAACCCTTCATGTAAACCCTAAACCCTAGGGTTAGGGTTACTTAAGCGGCCACAGCTGAGTCTATAGGGTTTGTGTGTTTTAGGGTCTTGTAGATGTGCTATTTCGGAAATTTATAGTCTACATGTCTATGGCATCCCTAGCTTCAAGAACTCTTTGGGGTGGTAATGTGTGATGTCTGTGATACTTCTTACTCACCCACACTGCTTGTGCACCCAACAACCCTTCCCTGTAAGCAGCAATAAAACGCGTGGCTCGATTCGCAAACCTAAGTGAGGGGGAAGTGAAGGGGGAATGAGCGATGAAACACACTTCGCGGGGTTCGTAACTTAGTCTTGAGGTTCGCTTCTGTCAGTGACACGTCGCTGTAAAGTTGCTATGGGCGCACGCAGACGCTTGAGAATGCGGGGAGGGGGACAAACAGAGCTAGAAAGGGCTTGAGCCCTGAGGGAAGGGGAACTGAAATTAACTAAGGTTAGAGGAGTAGATACAGTGAGTTTGTATACCAGAAAGTAGGGATGTAGATCTAAATATAAAAGGAGCAACCAAGCGAGGTAGCGAAGGGAAACTTGAGTTGAAGCCCATGCTCGAACTCGAAATCAGCCGAAGCGTGGGAATGTCCGGTCCGCCAGAGCGGTGCGGGGAAGTTATGATTGCGTTCCAACAAAATATAGTCGACTAGAATCAGCATAACAACAATTCAGATATAACGACCGTAGACCGATTGGGATCGTGACAATAACTGAAATTAGTCATTTCGCGTTATGATCTCCACGGGAATTTACCGATGTAAGCAGGGACGTTTGATCGACTAGAAGGGGGGTTCAGATGTATGTCAACATAATCTCTGAACCTCTTGCTTGACCAACCTTTCCAGGGCGTTACGCAATGCACTATAACTTGCACTGGGGATCCCCCCTTTCAGTTCCTGATGTAGAAATCCCAAACAGTGGTCTGCAGCTGCAGCTGAGAGCCCAAGGTGGTCAAAAACACTCGGATCCTAAAGGGGGCGCTTTTGCACGAGTACAAAATACCTCCAATGGCCGCTTTGCGCTGATGGCGCTGAGGGCTCTCTTAAGTTTAAGGGTGACTACATCTAGACTTCGGCGGCCGTGAAAGTGAGGGGTGTACCCCTTGGCATACGTGGTACCCAACGCAGAACGGGGCACCTTCCTTGGACATCATGGACTTGCCTCCTCACCGCAACTTTCGCCCCACTCTTCGCGCCGCGGCGTTCATTTACGCCAAACAGTGCGAGTCCCAAGTGCCGAGGAAGATGCCACTAGCACGACGTTACTAAAATGTGCTTGATGAGAAAATACACCGGTATTCTTCTCTGGCCAGTCTCACGCGCGCTGTGGAAAAGGTGACCTCGTCAAGCAGGTGGGCGCAGTCCTCACTACACTTTGAGAAGAGGGCCCGCCCCTTTCATTAGTCTGGCGACGACTTATTTTCAGCAAGCCATTTTTCCTTATCACCGAAATTGAACAGCACTTTTGCAACGCCCATAATCCTAGAGTCTAATTTACCACCGACGTGCGTGGTGAGAGACGCGGATATGCACCGCTTCTCTCGTGGGTGGTACCTGGTGTACGCGCGCGAATCATGGCGACGCTGCATTCAGTGGGAGAGGTACGTCAAGGGTTGTTTTCAACGGCGGAGTTGTAGGCAGGGGGTTGCGCGTTGGCGGCGCACGCCGCCTCTCGCATCGGCACACCTCTCCGCCGCCGAGCCTCCTAACTCCTAGGTCTTGTTTGCAACACGTTGGTCTGTCCGGAAAAAAGGTATAAAATACCTCCCTGTCGCCGTTCTACCCAGTAGGCTCCTTACTCCTGAACCACTCCTGAACCACCATACAAAGGTGTGCTGTCTCCTGTGCTACTTCTCTCTTTGACTTGGACTGACAGGCAGCTGCCGCTTTGCTCTCTTTCCGACGCTCACCAGTCACAGCAATGAGTCAAGCCAAGCAAGTTTTTTCGATCAAGGTCCTCATCTTCCAGACCAATCCCAGCCAGAACGAGTTTTTCCATGTCGTCGAGAAGACCGTGTGGAACTCTGCTGATGGTGGGACCTGGAGCGAGGTCGATGGATGCGACACACTCAGGATGGGCGACAGCGGAACGTCCGGCGCCCTTCGCCTCCTGTCCAACAAGGGCGAGGGCTGCATCATCACTTTGGGCGTCCATAAGGACAAGCGATGGGGCGATATCATCACCAACCTCAAGAACGACCAAACCGCTTGCGTCATTAATCCGCAGTACTACAGCAAGGACCACCCCAACATGGAGAAGCAGAGGGAGAGGCAGCTGACGTCTTACGACACCACCGACTTGCAAGGTCGCAAGTTCTCGTTTGAGTATACTGTGAGCGAGGGCCACGATCTCACGGTTCGCGTTATCATTGCTTAAATGCCAGTAAGCCACCCGAACATCTCACCCACCTTCGCTACTGACTGACGACCCTTTTCAGCCTCTCAAAAAAAAAAGGTTTCTTGAAGCGCCCAGATCGATTAGTTGTCGTGTAGTCGTTACACTTGAGTTTACGAAAATTGTGTAACGTGGAAAACAGTGTGTTGTTGAGTTGTTAGCATTGCGGAGTTTCTGACTCGATTGTCACGAAGAACGACCACTTGAGCAGAAATATCAGTTAGTTCCTTGAAAGGCCAACTTATCGGCGTTGTCACATTCCAGTGCACTTGAAGCTTGAAGCTTGAAGTTCCATCTGAGATAACGTGGCACCGTTGTAGCGGGAAGCAGCATAAAGGAGCGTGTCGGGGGGTTAGACAGTGGCTTATATAAGATCGAACGTAGACTCGGATTGCTCCCTCCACTTGTGAGAGAAATAAAGCAGCGGCGAAACAACACAGGCACGATATACCCAGGTGGAAGGAAGAGTGGCAGCCTGAGATCTCAACTCATATAGACTCAGGACTGGTCTGGCATAGACCCTTCCATCCCATCTTGCAAATCCGTTAGGTTAAGAGCAATCCCAGTCACCGGAGTTAGGCTGTTAGCTAGATCTACCAGCTTCGATCAGGACACTTTCCACTTAACGTATACCTTTGATCGCTTCCAGAGAGTGGACGGCCCACGCTCTCAGCGCGGTGACCTTGGCGGTGACACGAATCCGAGAGTAGTACCAAGCACTACTTACTCGACAGCCCAAAGTCGCGCGCGAACGATAGACACTCGGTTCACACTGCAAATGCATGACCCCGAGATTTGCAGAGCTCTCAGGAGAAGAAAAGTCGCTACAATACAATCTGATTGGCTTGATTGACTACATACTATAGTACGAGCCATAGCAAGAGTGGACAGCGAAGCGAAGCAAGACCGCTGCATTGAGGGTCCACTAGACCAGGCAAGACCAAACCAACAGCCCCACGACTCGCAAGGCCACGCCAGCCTGATTAGAGACGAAATAAATGGACGACGTAGGAAGGTCGCAACAATTCGCGTCTGGAGCGGGCCGAGCGGCAGACAACCCAAGCAAGGTGACCGAAATGGACAAAAAAAAAGACTCGGATTTGCGCTTTTGCACGTGAGCCGTATGGCCATGGCCACTTTGCGCTGATGGTGTTGAGCGCTCTCTTCGTACTGGATGACTACAGAACTATGGACCTGTGGTACCCGCGTGTCATCGACGCCCAACAGTGCGAGTCCCAAGGGCCAAGTACCGAGGGAGGTGCAACTAGTACGACGTCTTAAGAGCACGACATTGCTACAAAGTTCTTGATGAGAAAATACACCGATACTCTCGTCCGTGCTGCGGAAAAACCGGCGTCGTCAAGTGGATACAGCTCTCACTACACTTCGAGAAGAGGCGCCCGCTGTCTGATGACTTACACCAAGAACACATTTAGAATGCTAGAGAAGGGCCATTTTTATTATCCCCGAGGTAGAACAGCAACGCCGTGCACACTTTGCAACGCCCACAATCCTAAAGTCTAATTTACCACCAACGTTCGTGGCGGGAGGCGGATCTGCTCCGCTTCTCTCGTGGGCGTTACCTGGTCACGGTGTATGCGCGCGAATCATGACGACGCTGTATTTTTTTGTTTCTATTTGTTTGAACAATGACGCTGCATTCTGTGGGGTGACAGAGGTACGTCAAGGGTCATTTCGGTTGGGGAGAAGGGAGGAGTTGTATGCACAGTTGCACCATCACACATTAAAGTCGTTAGTAGCGAGCGCTGTGGGTGGACTGTCTTTAGAGCAACCAGGTTTCTTATTTTTTGGGTCTTTTCTCTTTCTTCTTTCTGTCACCTACACCCCGATTCTCAATTTTCCACCAATTGGCCTCGACAACGGCGGGCTTCTCGGACCCTTCGCGCCTTCGCGCAGAACCCTGACGCGGCTTTTGAACACGTGAACCGCTCGGTCATTTCCCTGGTACGACGGAGCTACCTGGACCAGTTGCAATGTATTACTGTAAAGAGTGAGGTTCTAGATGTATTAATCTGTCAATGCTCTCAGGCGCGCAATAATGAATAATGGATTCAATAAACAAAAAATTAAAGTGTTAGGATCAACGACCCATTCAGAATTTGAAACCTCCTGTGAGACCCATCACGTTCTTCGGATCAAAGGCGCGTTTCAACCTGTGCAACCTCGGCACATTCTTACCATACATATCCTCCAGCGGGGTATCGAACAATGCATAATTCGGGTACACTGCTGCGCGCTTCACATCTTGTCCATCCTTCAGGGCAGCCGCCCGAAGATGGTTCGCGATCTTACGTTGCGCACGGAAGATTGTCTTGTCCAAAGTTGAATTTGGCCAAGTGAAGGCCAGGATCGAAGGGAAGTAAACCAGGGAACGATCGGGCGGGTAGGCGGACGGCGCGCCATGGGAGAACACGGTTCTATCGAGGAGTTCGGCATCAGCCGCGACAAAGACATTCGGATCCAGGGCCGTGAGATTCTTGCCCCAATACTAAAAACCATGTAAACCGACTGGCTCGATGAGTATGACATAAAAATATCCGCACCAAGACCTGGTCGGCTATCGCATCGAGGAATTCAAGCGAATAGTTGGTAACAGGGAATCCACAGAAACTCCCACTGCCGGTGCTAGATAAGGGTTTTTGTCCGATCCACAGTGAACAGGATACTCACCGTTGGCCGGGGGGGTCAGCAACTGAAACGGCTTTAATAAAATCCGGAAACGATCTATTTGCCGCTACGTCATTCGGTAGAATAGAAATGTTGAGGAACGCGTGGAACATCCCCGAGGGAGGATTGGGGGCATTATAGAATACAAGAGCAGCCGAGCTGACCTGGAACATAAGAATCTCAGTCTCGATACTGTCAACAATGGAGGAGACAAACCCCTTCAGGTGTGTAGACGAATGTGGTAATTAACGCAGCTTTTGGGTCTGTGACTTTGCCAAATTCCGCGGTCGCAGCCTTCACCGCATCTAGTTGGTCTGGTGTATATTGAATGGCACCGCCCTGAACCCACGTAAATGACATCGGAACGGTACTTTACAAAGTCTGTCAAGGGTACTGACCCATACATTGCCCTGCGGAAACGACTTGAACGTGAATTTTGTCACAATTCCCTGAAGATAGTTTTAGCCTTCCAATGCGAAGGACCACGAGCAACGCACGAAGTTGTTCCCACCGCCCTGCCAGGAAAGTCAGCCAAGGGAACCAACGAGAGCCGTTGTTCCTGCTCACCCTAAGTGCAAACCACAGATCGTGGTTGGCCTCTGTTACCGTTGCGACGGTGCCATTCGGCAGCACAAGTTCAAACGCTACAACGTTGTCGATGGCGAGTCCATACTGACTAGTCTGGAAGGAGTAGCCTGAAATAATTCAGATGAATGTTGCCAGTCACTAGAAGCAGTCCCAACCTACCACCGCCAAGAGTGAGTCCACCAACACCAATTCCAGGGATCCTTCCACCAATCACATTCACTCCATACGGGGCCAGCCGTCGATAAACGTCGTCCCATGCGAGGCTGGGCCCAAGTTCGACGGTCTGAGCTTTAGTGTTGACCTTGAAAGTATTGAAACGGGCGAGAGAAATCTGGACCCCGTGAGTGGAGGAAAAGCCAGGGTTTCCGGTATGGCCACCACTTTTTACGCCAAATGGAGTGCTTGAGTTGCCCAGAATTTGCAACTGTCGCCAGTGATCAGTCACGGTCTACTGTGGTATGGGACCTGCATACGATCCGGCCGACATCTCGAGTAGAGCCAGGTTCAACAGAGCAAGCAGATGGCTCAGAGCTCGAGACTAACGCATGTTTGTTATCGGAGACGTATACATTCGAGGCTATCCATGGGTCAGCGTGCTGAAGAGTAGGGACCCACAAAACGATGAACGGTGCTTACGAGGGAAAAATACTTGGGACGCCGATATGGCGGACGAGATTTGATGGCAGGCGGCTAGGGTCTGAGACCTGGTTGAAAGATCGGGAAAGCCACTTGCAAGGGTGCCAGAGACGAGCGAGATGGATATGAAAAGAAGAGAACGCATGCTGTTCAGTGCGGTACACACCGATGGCGGTCACTTGGCCGCCCAGGCATACTTTTATACTGTAGTCGAGCAAGGGACCCGAACATGTGGTAGTACAGTGATACACGTTCGTCCACAACTCGCTTAGTCATGGAGTTCGAGGCAGGGATCATGTCTACTCATGACGTTATGAACTGAACTACAGTAATCGTAGATTCGTGAGTCGTGACCGGGTGACCAGCCGTTCGAATGAGGATTTTTGAGGAATTGCGAGTTGCAAGCGACTGGTGTCCTTATTGCTCCCAAAAAAAAAGTTTGGAGAACTATAGTTCATTCCTGACTCGGAATTCGATGGACCGCTCTTGACCGGCACATGTGCAACGAGACGCAAAGGAGCAGATACGCCGTGACTGTACTGTAAAATGGAAAGGAGATTACCATATAGGTACACGGAACAATGAATCGGGAGCCTGAGCCGCGAGGAAAATGTTCATGTCATGATGGCCACCCGAATCGACCTGATGCCATTATAGCCGGCCCTACCGGATCTACAGTAGGAGGACAAGGATGAGGAATGGAACTTGAAGATTACTCGGATGGGAGTGATTGGTGTTGGACCGAACAAGGGACCGAATATGGCAAGCAAGAGTGAGCAGCCTCATTTCCGCTACTCGTAGCTTAGCCGACCCCCTGAGCCACACTGAAGTGCGCTGGGATCCCGTCCGGACCGTCTCGGGACCGGCACTCCGATGACGCATTGGGCGACTCTGGTAGGGTGAACCGTTCGGGCTAATATTTGGACACCCCGGGGCTTCGCGCCTCGATTACTATACTGACCTCCCCACCCTCCTCATTTCTGTATGTCTCCCAGTGTTTCTAGGATACACCTCGGATCAAGCTGTGAGCACGCCGAGCCTGAAGTCACAAGGCGAAGGCGTCATACGATACCATCCTCGCTACCTCGACTCCAGTCAATCACGTTCGGTTTCGGCTTCGGATTTCTCTCCTCGCCTCTCGCATCAGCACACCGCTCCGCCACTTGTGACATCCCCAAGTCCTAGGTCTTGTTTGCAACACGTGGTCCGTCCAAAAAAAATACCTCCCTGCCGTCGTTCTGCTCAGTAGGTTTCTCACTCCTGAACCATACAAAGGTGTGCTGTCCCCTGTGCTACATCTCTCTTTGAATGACTGACAAACAACTGGTTGTCCCGTGTCGCAACTGCGCTTTTGCTCTCTTTCCGACGCTTACCACTCACAGAGATGAGCCTTAGTCGAGCCTATTCGATAAGGTGGTGATCTTCCAGGAGAATCCAAGCTAGTTCCTCCGCATCGTCGAGAAGACGGTGTGGAATGTTGCCAATGGGACGAGGTCGACGGATGCGATGTGCTCAGGATGAACGTTGAACGGCAGCAGAACGTCCGGCGCCTTTCGATTGCTGTCCGAAAGAGACAAACGCGAGGGCAGTACAAGGGGATGCATCTTCATTCTTGGCGTCCACAATAACGCGATATCATCACGGACATCAAGGGCGACCAAACCGCTTGGGTAGTTATTACAGCAAAAACCACCCTGAGAAGGAGGAGCAGAGGGAGAGGCAGCTGACATCTCTCACGATTAATGACGTTCTTGGTTACAGGTATTCGTTCGAGTATGTTGTAGCCGACGGCCACGAGCTCACGGGTTATCATATATCATGAATCATCGCTTAAGATATTAGTAAGCCCAATAGTAAGCCACCCGAAAAATCTCACCTGCCTATGCTTGACTGACTGCCCCTTTCAGCCTCTGAAACATCTTCGAAAAAAAGGCCCCCGGAGCGCCCCGATAGGTGTGTTGTCGTGTAGTCGATACACTTGAGTGTACGAAGATTGTTTCGTGTAACATGGAAAACAGTGGTGTTGAGTTGTCGGCATTGCGGGCGTCGCTGGCACGATTGTCGCCAAGAACGGTCACTTGAGCAAAAATATCAGTTGGTTCTGGCTGAAGGGCCAACTATCGTGGTCCACATTCCACGGGGAAAGTGGCTGCGTGCACTTGAGACTTGAGAAGCGCAGTCTGAGATTATCAGATAATGTGACAGTGCACAGCACACAGATGTAGCGAGAAGTAGCACTAAGGAGTGAGTTGACTTGTGGGGGTTATGAGTCAGCTGCTAGTCAGCACTGATACGTCTTTCATCGTGGGTGAAGCCGGTGAAGGTGTGAAGGGTCGTTAAGACGTTGAGAGCTTGGTCGAGAGAAAATGCGGGTCTGAGCAAGGGACTGAGTCATGTGCGTGGTTTAAACTAAAATTACGCCTAGTCAGTCGGGTTCAGACCTAGTTTTGTCCGAGCCTTTCTTGCTTTGTGGGCGACAACAAAGTGCGAGTTGTGCAGTAAGTCACGAACGCCACACGCGATGCGTTACGGAGCAAATGTATTTGCTCTTGTTTTTCTGAGTTCTGAGATCTATTAACTTGATTTGGTTATATTTGTGCTCCATCTGACGTACGTAAGACTTCGATCTCGATGGCGCCATTCATTTGCGAATACTTGTACTCGAACCCGGCATCTGTCCAACTGCACGCTTCCTGTACTTCTGAAGAACACCAAGGAGCGCGGCAACAGCTGCAGTTTGGTCCGGTTGAGACTTCAATCGTGAGATGGCGGATTGTATGCTGCCAGACGAATCAGTGATACAAGACACCAAACTAATCGACTATGGACGCTACCTCTCTGGCCCTGCCGCAGTTACGGGGCAGTCTTTGACAAGGTGATGCGGTCCTCCACAAACAGGACAGTCCGGGTCGTTGTTCGTCCTGTGCCTCTTCTTCGCGCTGCCTTGGGCCTGGGCATCGGATGGACGTTTCTGCGAAGTCGACCCCTGCGGCATTGCTCCTGGCGTTCCTCCCTTAGCCGACTTACCGCTCCCTTGAGCATGAGAATCGGATGAACGTTTCTGCGAGGTCGACCCCTGCGGCATTGCTCCTGGCGCCCCTCCTCCCCTAGCCGACTTAGCAGAAGACGACGAAATGGCGTTGGGAACTCCTTTCTGGAGGGAACTATTCTTGGGATGTGACGAAGGCAATTGCGTCGGGGCCCTCTGTTTAACTCGAATATCGGGATGGTTTCTAGAAGGGACTGACGCCTCCCGTCTAACTGTAAGTATTCCTTACCCAAACACGCTCCGATCACGCCGATCGTCGAGCATTTCTCTTTCATCACACGTCAGATCTCGGAGGGCGTTTCAGATACGCACTTCCAGAGAGTGGGACAGGACTTGGGGATAAATAGGACGACATCACTCGAGGGTCGTCCAGTTCCCCTTTTCCCCCCTTTTGTTTTACTCTATCAAATCCGCACGCTTAACTCTGTACTCGCAAACTCTCTGTTCGTCCCTCAAAGGAATATACAAAGTTCCTAACTCAGTCTTGTTCCGTTCCGAGTGGCATCGGTCTTCGCGCTGGTGTTACACTAACCTTCTCCACGAGTCGCAGAGGTTGATTATAGACCAGGTGGAGCTGCCCTCGCTTCTCCAACGTATGGTCAATGGCATCCCGCTAGTCAGAGCAATAGTGTCAGAGGCTAGACTGGCATGGTTCAATCGATTGGACGCACTCGCTCCTCAAACGGCTCGCCGGTCTCATTGAACAGCATCCGGCGGTAATGCACAAGATTCTCTGAGTGTTCTGTCATCCCACACGTGCCTTGATGGGCGTTCCCACACATGGAACAAATGGCTATCTCTTGTCGACGAGCAGCCGCACCGTGGCCGTCGGGCTGAGCAGGGTTTGGAATCGATTGGCTAACAGACGCGGAGACGGGTGGGGGTCGTCCGTTTCCAGACGAACCAGTTGATTTCTTTGGAGCTCCCACAACGGGGGGATTGTGAAGTTCAGCGATGTCTTGTGTGATATCCTCTTGAAACGGCTCGTCGCTGGAGTTCTCGGACTGGCTCAGGTTGGCATTAACGTAAACGTCAGACTCGGACGCCGTGGATCGCGATTTCTTTCGCTTCGTCCCTCGGGGCTTTTTTTTGTCTGGAGAGTCTAATTGAAGAAGTCGAACATTTGCTAGTTAAAGGTGAGTGTCCTATAATTCAACGCGAAAGGCGTGATCGACACTACCTGATTTCCCGCGGCAATCGCGGCTTTTCGACGGACACCGCGTCCAGTACGCTCGGTTGCTTTCATCTGAGCCTTTTCCTTCGCAATGAGCTCCAAAGTGTGGGCCCAAGAGTCAGTCTCCGGTGGTTTATGAGCCTGGTCGTCCACTTCCACCAACCCATCATTCTCAGCGGTCCATACTTTGGCAAATGAGAAGGCATGACCGGTGTCTTCGCCTGCCTCTTTAGGTTGTTCACCTTCTGTCTCGGTCTTCTCGATTAACTTGTCGAGGTCCTGGTCAGAATCTGGGGAATAGGGAATGAACAATTGGGGTAACGGTTGAATATGCTCGGCGCACAAGTAATGTTGCGCGCATCTGCCGTCTCATCGAACAGCGCCTGAGCACCATACGTCAAGATGGATCGGACATCACTGCCGCCTTCTTCGTCGTCCATCTTCTGGACGATCACATGATCCAAAACCAACTTTTTCTTCCCAGTTTGCATAATGCGCTCTATCAGCTACGTTAGCGCATTGAACAGACTACAGGGTCATCTATGTGCACACCTTCGGCAGTATCCTTGGCCATCAGCTTGAACACTAAACAAGGCTTCGTTTGGCCATAGCGGTGAGCACGAGCAATTGCCTGAACACGAATCAGAAAACGCGCGCGTTGGGGCTCGGAATGGCTCATCCAGCAGACGCAGCGCGGCTATCTTGAGCGTGGCTGGTGGCCCTCTGACTTTAAACATGGGTCCGCACCCACCCTCCACCCAAAGCGACCCTGTCCTTCACACACGCCAACACACTCACCCGACCCCCAGATGGCGGAAACCACCCGCTTTGGTGAGCGGCCACGGCAAGAGAGAAAGACGACAGAGGACGTCAGACCGGGCGCCCCCTGTATACCCGGAAAACCACGTCCACGGCCCTTCAGCTGGCGGTTGACCATGCCTTTTCGGGCACCTATGTGATCCGGTTCAGACCGGGCGACCCAGAAGAGGCCTCCACGTAGTGATTGGCCCGGGTACGGGTAACCCGCCGGGTTCCGGGTCGGGTATTGCCGGGGTACGGGTATGGGTAGCCATCTTCAAACCCGAGGCAAACCCGTACCCGTACACGGGTTCCCACGGGTAATGGCGCCAATACTCGTACGCCGTCAACATCGCTTTTCTCCCCATCACCTCGTACACACACTCTCTCTTGCTCTCTCCCCCCTTCTCCCTGACGCACCCCTCCTCTGTCAAATCCAGATCACCGAAGCCAAACGCCTCGCAAGCGGTGCCTGGGCACCTGAAGACAGGCCGTGCGTCTTTCCTCCTCCACCCTCTCCCTTCCCCTCACAAATTCCGAAGACGCAAATAGTACAAGCTACATTTTTTTGTTTTATTTCTTTTCCCTGTTCGTCTCTAACTAGTGTAGGCTGCAGGACAGTGGCGGCTTCGTCATCGCCTTCGCAAAGGCCTCCTCCCACTGCCTTCACACCTCGCGGCATGCGAGCACCCAACCTGCCTCACGCGCCGCTCCCACTCTCAACCTGCCGCTCACGCGTGTGAACGCAGGCCATTCCGTTGTCGCTGTCTTGCGGCACTTGGCCCATTCAGATGAATTTCTTTTTTTTTTCACTTTTGTTTTTTCTTACTCATTTCGACCGGGCAGGACCTCCCGCTTCTGCGGGTGTAACAACTTCCCCGCAACCTCGACACCACCACACCCGCATGTGCACGCGCTGCCCCTCGACCCTGACCCCGCCACCTCGACATGGCCGCGACACCCCTCGACCCCACCGACCTGGCTACGACCACCACCTCGACCCCGCCACGCCGCCGCCTCCTCGACACGGCCGCCACCGCCACCTTGACCCACCAGCGCCGTGCCCCTCAACCTGCACTGGCGCCATCTCGACACAGCCCCTACCACTACCTCGACGCCGGCATCATTGCCACCCACCAGCGGAGGCTACGGTGATGGTGACGCGGAGGCTATGGCGACGGTAGCGCGGAGGCTACGGCGACGGTGACGCGGAGGCTACGGTGGCGGTGACGGTGACGCGGAGGCTACGGCGGCGGTGACGCGAAGGACGACAACGACGACGGTGCCGTAGTACTGTAGCATTAGTGCATATAATATCAATACATTTGTGTGCACCTGTACATGTGTGACCTGAAAACCCGCACGGGTTTTTGTACCCGCGTGTCCCATCTAAACCCGCACCCAAACCCGAGAAAAACCCTACCCCTCATCACAGGTACGGGTTTTGTCCGGGTCGGGTACGGGCAGTTCCAAAAGTACCCGGGGGTGACCCGAGCCAATCACTACCTCCACGTGCCCCTGCGGGGCGTTCTTCAAAACGGATCTACACATCCTCTACGACTGCCCACACCAGTTGATTCCCGCATTGTCTACAATGGCATCAGAACACCCTATGGCAGCCTATACCGCTCCAAAAACTCACACCAACTACTAACCTTTTTACAGTTCAGCGGAGCAATGTCCAAGCCCGATCCCGGCCCTGTGACCGAGATGTCACCCAAACCCGATTGAGAAGTTGGGAACACGCAGGGCTCACGATGTTTTGGAGAAAGGGAGCCTCACCCCCCGGGAAAGGGGGGGATAAGAAACTCTCGGTGTCTGACACCATGATCAATTACTTTGCGACTTAATGCCTAACACTATAGCCCACCTGCAACGGCGGGCTCCGATACGGTCTATCTACCCACTGTCCCTGGTAGTTGCGCCAACCTACTACTGCCGGGGAGCACCTTAGCGTAACCAAAAACCCTTAGTGTAGCCTGTTCACGCTGCGTCTGGTCTGGGCCTACGGCCTACCAGCCAGGATATAAATGGATCCAAAAAAAAAAAAAAAAAAAAAAGAATCAGAAAACGCCAAAGAGATGCAAGGCGGTGGAGCATACTTGAAGGTCCTAGAAGGAATCAATACGGAGAAGTAATGGAGAGTGCATCGCAAGAACGTACTTGGTGAGGATTGAAGTCGGGGTCGAAGATAATCACAGTGTCCACGCTCCATAAATTAATTCCAACGCCGCCGGCTCACGTAGAGAGTAGGTAAATGAAAACGTCAGATCCGGGACGGTTGAACTCATCCATCCCTTTCTGTCGCTCAGATTGCTTTGTGTTGCCATCCTAGCCCGAATTAAGAGAAGGTCGAGTGACTAAGTACTTGTCTCGCTCACGAGACGCAAATGCTTGAATCCTTCTCCATCAATAAAGTCTTCTATAAGATCTAGTGCAATGACGAACTAGGCAGGTGCATCAGCATAAAGAGAAGAATCTGTGAGGGGCAAATACAAACTTGGCTAAAGAGTAAGACACGGTGGCCTCTAGCCTTGAGTTTGAATAGTAGTCCTTGTAGGAAATGCAACTTCGCGCTACCAGCTACGAGCCTGGAATGAGCTTCTTGCGGGCTCAAACCTTTCGGCTCGATGTCATGAGAGACAAGGTAAGGATGCTGTACTATGCTTACCACACCTCTGCAAACGTACCCATATCTGCAAATTCCGAAAGATCGTAATGGATCAGTACTTTCCCGACACCCTTTCTTCCCAAAAAAAAATACACTATGTTCTCTAGCATATGTAGATATGAGATCACACAATATAATGAGGATCAGAACAAAATTAGGGTCATGAAAAATCGAGAAGGGTGATGGGGTGGTCCAAAACGCGTGCCCACACCCCCAGATCTGAGTGATCCCAACATCCCTACTGGACCTCACCTTACTGTGATATTATTATCCATTACTACAGTGACTTTACAAAGTTTGGAGTCAATAGACGTAGGCGATCGAGTTGGAGAAGAAAAACTCACCAAGGACCATGGAGAGGTGACAAAACGTGACCCAATTCGGCAAACTCCTTTTCGGACAGCAAAATGACTGACACATGTTGCCACATTTGCCGAAACGCCACCCATTCCTTTGCCTGCCAAAACCCTGCCGCCGCCGTGACAATGCGTGACCAAAATTTGCAGAGGTGGCTCCCATCGCTCCACGTTGAACGGATTGAGAAACAAATGAATAAAAATCAGAATCAGGTGTGAGATACATGCATCTACTATGATGTACAAAATGAAGTAGCTACGATATGTTGTTGAAGCTACAAAAAAAGATTACCGTTTTTTTGCAGAGGTGTGGTAAGCATAGTATGCACCTAAGGAGATCATAAGTGGAAGTAATTCGGATAGCTGAATTACGTACTTCCGAAGGTCCATGAGGATATTGTTCATGCTACCCGTTCTCAGCTTCTTCGTAGAGTTTTTTTTTTTTTTTTTTGAGAATTTTTATTCCGGAGCAGTACCTAATACAAAGCCGGTCTTCGGTCGTATACGAGAGAAAGTAAGGCGGTGAACACATGCACCAGGCGAAGGGTAAATAGTAGGAGAAAATTAACACGAACTAGGAGGGCACCCACTCAGGGGAAGCCGGACAGAGACACGTTTGGTACATAATTGACGGTCAACATGAGGAGACACGAGACGAAGAGTGATGGAACATGCATAAGAGACGGCCCAGGGGTGGTCCGTCTTGGTCGCGATCATCCAGGGTCAAACGGTACCGCTAGGGGTCCCGTCTCAGGTCTTGAGGCTGCTTCTTCGTAGAGTTCCGGGGGTCGTCAGAGGTTAATGTTAGTGACTTCAGTATTTCAACATTTTTACCTGCATAATCGACACATTAGCAAACAGCCCGAAATGCTACCATCCGCACAGCGAGTTTACACACCGAGCACGGATTTATAGATCTCCTTTTGTAACGGTGTCAAGGATACAGGTACGATGACTTCGTTCTACAAACTGTCGATCAGCTGTGCTCTCGTATTTACGATGGTAACGGACCTTAGGTGGTAATTGCAAAACTTGACCCTTAAGGCGGCGAAGAAAGTAAGGGCGTAGTCTGTTGTGTAGCTCCTTCACGAGATCTTCAGTCAATTCCTCGTGTTCCTTCTCGAGTCGCTCGAGGTCCCCCCATTCGTTCGGATCAAGGAAGTTCATGAGATTGAATAGCTCCCGAATGTTATCATTCAACGGGGTCTAGGGATATAAGGTGAGAGAAACACTGTCAAGACAGATAACTTACGCCAGTCATGATGATCCGATGCGATACTTTGAGTTCGTTTAGCTTTTTAAACAAAAGACCGTGGTCATTCTTGACTAGCGGGACTATTAAACGTAGCCACCGCCCGATAACAAAGGACTTACGCCGCTGTCCCTCGTCGACAACCAATACTTCCCATCGGGGGACGCTCTTAATCACCGGATTGAAGTCCTTAGACGTGATGGTATCATATGTACATCAGGAAAAACCACATCAGATAATCGAGCACAAAATAGTGTAATTGCGTACAATATAGTACAATTCAGCAAATTTTACCCAAAAAACCAGATAGTTTGGTTTGGCAATTTTAGTACGCCGATAAAAGGATGAGTCTTAAAACGAGTTTGATAATTCCGTTTATTTGTCTGATTATGCTCAAGTATGTCAATAATTGGTGACAACTTACTACGAATAAATCTCCCGTTTCCCACTTTTCCCATATTATAAGCTCCTCAAAGACGATTTATTCACAGTGTATGTTCATAAACAAAGCGACATGTAACTAGTTTTCGTGGACCATGGATGGTACGTCTGCTACTGTGTCGGTGGGGGCCGTGGTGGCAGCCGCAGACTGGTTTAGAAAGGCATTAGCTACTAGCATGAGGCGGGTGGGTTTGGACTTACAACGGGTCTGATGACGTGGCAATGGCCGGGGGGGGTAGCGGCGATGACAGTGTCGTGATGGCGTGGTGTCAGTGGGGGTCTTGGGTCGTGACGGGGAGGTAGTGGTGGACTGGGAAAGGTGAAGGCGGGGACCTGCGAAGCTTGAACAGTGAGGCGCGGGCAAGGGCGAGGGATGCGCTTTTCGCATGTACTGGAGACGCGGGGTGCGAGTCAGTGAGAGACGATATGAAACAAAAACAAAAAAGAACTTATCATGATGCACTGGGCCGAAGCCATCGTTGTCGTATCGTGTCATCGTTGTTAGTATCGTTGTCGCCGGTGTTGGTGTCATCGGCGTCGTTGTCAAGTGTCGTCGCCATCGTCGTTGCTGCCGTTGTCGTTGCAGTCATCATCATCAGTGATGGAGACTTCATTTGCACGCCGCGTTGGCGGTGGAGTAGGGTCTTGCGCGCCGTGTTTGGAGGCGCCATGGAGATTGCAGGCAGCGGCCCCCGGCGGGTCTTGTGTGTCGTGGCGGCATGGCGTCGGGGCGGGACTTTCGCGCGGCAGTGGCGATGGCGGTGTGGTAGACATACATGTGGCGAAGGATGGAGGCGGGCTCACGGGCGAGCGAGGCGACATAGCTCTGTGACATCAGTGAGAAACAATATGAAAAAAAAAAGCTCATCTTGATGCACTTCATTGTCAGCCACGCCGTCGTAGTTACGGTCATGTGCGGCGGCAGGTGTGGGGGCTAAGCGCTAAGGGATGGAGGCGGATGGTGATGGCAGGGTGCCTGCAAGGCTATGATAGAAAGGGGTAGCCAGCGTGTTTGAAAAATTGCGGGTTGCCGGACCACCCCTCCCTCCTTAATGTGGGTGTGGGCGCTTACATTCCCGCACCCCCCTTGGATAAGGAAAAAAAAAAACCCCCTATATGAATAGCAGCTACAGACCAGGGTGTAAGGGACCTGCTCATCTCGAGGGTCCAGGACTATGGATTAGTTTGTTGCAGCGCAGGTAAGAGAAAAAATCAAGAAAAAATGGGAAAAAAAAAAGAACGAACGATCAATGAAACAGCGAAGGCCTGTGGAGAGATGTCATATATGGCGGGCGGAATGCGAAAACAAGGGCGGAACGCGAAAAGGCTTCCCACGATAGGCAATCGTTTTGACGCGACTTGCGACCTTTCTTTGATCGGCTTTGCAAGTGCAGTACTGTACAGTATCATGATTTATGTCCTGTTCCGACAAATTTGTGGTACAAAGTCCCAATCTGCACAACACTGGCATATTTCAGCACACCATCCTACACACCAGTTGTGCACAATATTTGTATAATTTTGTATAATTGATGCCAAAGTGAAAACCGACCATCTAAATTACGATTGATATGACAAATTATGTGTAAATGAGCCAAAAAAATATGTTTTCTGTCAAATTGGCCCAATTGTGCTAAAATTGCCGGATGTAGTTTTTCCTGATGGGGAACTTGTCACAGTGGACGATCAGTCAATCTAAATAGACAATATGTTAGTTAAACATGTAAGCTATCCAGTGAGGACTTCAGAACCTTTATCGGATGGCATTGAACAATGCAACGGAGGAATCAGTGTAAAAAGTCCTTATCAGCTGCAACTGAGTCAATGGACCAACAGGCAGTTTCCAAATCGGGAGGGGCAACAATTGTTGTCATTGGCCCGCATCACTTTTGGTTCCTGAGTTCCCGATTTGGCAGGTGTGATGTGATGTAGCACGGAATTGACCTGCTCAGCATTATTCTGTGGATACCATGCAATCCCACATTTTACCTGTACGACACATGCGAACTTTGATGTTGCGAGTGCCCATCTTTAGGCCTTTAGGCCTTAGGGGCCAATCCAGACAGTCCCCCTGCGGATCTTCTCACAATGGGAACTGTCAGCTCGCTCCGTAATCTGCGCCTCCTGCAATCTTGTGTGCAATACAAGATAAGTTCGGTTGGTCGTTGTTCGTCGAACTTCCAATGCGCACTTTTTTGGAATGCCATTTGTGGTGTACCATACAGGGGGGTTGTCCCCGATCAGAGATGTCAACGGACGTCGAAATGTACGTCTTACCCTTCCTTTTCTCCTTTTCCCTCGCCTCCATCTTGTCCAGCGTTTCTGAAAGCTGTCCGTTTTGACTGTCCTGATAAAAATCGTGCGAGGGCACGTGACAACTACCCTCTACATAACTTAAGCGGAAAACCCAGACAGGGGTGGCACTCTTCCAAGTCTTCTCCGCGAGAGTAAATGCTATCTGAAACCAATGTAAGCAGTTGATCTCTGTGTTAAGGGAAAAACACGTTCACAGTCACGCGTCACGTACTAGTCCTTGCTTACTAGGAACATGAAGCCATCAAGCAACCTGTCGTCTACTCTGAGATGTTTATCAATGGTCGACATCAAAAATGCTCTCCCGAGCTGTACCTTTTCGCACGCTGAAAAGCGGTCTCGTGCGAAAATGGAGGAAGCTGTCTATCAGTTATCTGAGAACCACCACAGAATCTTAGAAAAAGCAGCGCTCACTAAAAATGCAGAACGATGCGCACGGAGACAGAAGAAATCGATCGCATTGTGAGACCAACAAAAACAGAGGAAGGCGGTACACACAGTATACGAACCAGATTTCATACAAACTGACTTGCAGAAACTCAACGTTTCCCTGTTCAAGTTCTAACTTGGTAACGCGACCTATTCCTTTCTGCCGCACCTATTCTGAGTCGGACGAACACAGTATTCAACTATCAATTCACACTACATACACCACTTTTCCTATGTTACACAAACCATGTCTCACAATTTTCACTTGTATTTCTTCCAAATGAATGCTTTTTTGGCTCGACCATGTATTTGTACCCACTCCTTCTACTGTCCAACATCGTCCTCAATTAGAACTCAGTTAATACATGCCTGCACGTTCAATGCGCTGCCTACATACCTTTCGGAGCAAGCTTAAGTCGACGCAGTCGACACCCAGTTACGGAAGATGTGGGAGATTCTACCAACTAAGGACTCGGAATTACAATAGTTTGGGCATTACGTACACTGGAGTCACCGACGCAAGCCTCCGATCAAGCCTCCGATTGTATCTTTCCAGTGGGCTGCAAGGATGGGTGTCCTTCCTAACCGACTCAAGAGAGACCGAACGACCTATACATCTAGCTCCAAGTCTAGCTCTACCGTGTCTTCGACATGTCATTAACTTGATCCCAATGCTTGATCCTGTAGGCTGACTAATTTGAACGCTGATGCGCGAATGAAGTTGGCCCGCCCTGACTCGGACATATGATGGTTTCTTCTAAGTTTATCGTACCGGGCCATGATCCACCGAATCCAGCTTCTCTGTGCGTAGCCTTTTATCTATAGGTTTACCGAACTGGGTCAAGCTCGCAAGTTGTTGTAGTCGCAAGTTAAGGTCATGCCAGTGCACACCACTAGATCACAGCTGATCGGATACCTATCATAGTATGTGGGGCATCATGATACCAATAAAGTTGATCATGAGCTCTGTATCTGGTCTCAGGACGTTTCATCGGCAGAGTAATGGCGACTACAATATACTCCCTATCTCGGTGCCATAGGGGCAGTTACAAGTTCCCGGTGTCTCTGTGCCGTATCCATTTCGAAAGACCCCTACAGAACTGTGTGGCCATGCCTCCCTCGACGTACTGCCGGCGGGCACTTGTGGTGACTGTTGGCTATCAACTTATCACGGAACAATGTGTCAATGCCTGATGAATTGTTGTTTCCTCACTGTCGGACAGCGCTCTACTTCTCTAGTGTAATTAGACCTGTGCTCGATGCGAACACATAAACCTTCTCTAACGAGTTTACAACCCCCGTCAAGTCATCCCGTACCATGACTGTCAACTGGCATGATCCTGCTCGCGTTCTCGCGGATCTTGGTTCGTTCTCATCGGACTCAGAGGAGGGTTCTACTAATTGCGTCGCAGTTGCTCTCATCAAGCTCAACCACTTCCTGGGCGGCGTGTACATGTAGGCCGTCTCATTGACTCACTTCACTTTTGGTTCTACATTTCTCATCTCTCACTAGTTGGGAGTTTGTCTTGAATCTTGACTTCGAGTATTCAATCTTGATGGGAAAGCGCAAAGTAACTTGGACGTCCCCAGTATGTTCCTCTTCGGCCTAATAAGAAGGTTCGGTGATCAATTTTAAGCCCATAGCTATATTTGGGATGTCGTTGGTCCTCCCTGTCCCTCATTATTATCCAGTTTCTCGGATACGACACGCCTCACGAAATTAACTGTCAGGTAAGAACCACCCTTCTCCATCTCCTGTGCCGTTTGTATGGAAAGAGAAAACCGAATTTTCTTTCAGGCAGTGATCGTCATGATCTTTGTAAGACGCCCGCTGTCCCAACAATCTTGTCTTTGGCCGGTCTAAGGCAGAGCGAGGCACGAGCGGTGCCTTAGAGCATCGTCTTTGAGTGAGCGGGCATGGCGGCACGTGACTCATCCTTTCCTTGCCTGCCGCCACCTGCCCGCCCGCCTTTCCAACCGGTCTAGAAAACCGGAATCCTTCATTTTTATAATATCTTTCCTCTCACAAAATACATTATCGAATCACCTTCAATCCTCCCTGAATAATGCCTCGCATATTCGAGGACCCGGCTCTATCTAGATGCCCGAACTTCCAAGGCAACGAGTGGGATTTTCTAAGACAAACCATGATCGATGCTCACCAGGGCGGGGACCCCCTCACCGAGGAAGGGGCCGCCCAGCGTCTGAGAGAGGCCTGGACCAGGGAAAACGACAACCAGAGAGATGCCTGGAACGAGCAGCGCGAGCAGGACCAGGCAGAGCAAGAGGAACAAGACAGGTTGGCGCAGGAGGAGGAGGATGCCCAACAGGCCTTGCGCGACAAGGAGGCCGAGCAGCAGCGCAAGGAGGCGGAGAAGAAGAAGCCGAAGATAGGCTCCTTCGTCAGAGGCCAGGGTGTCAGCAACTGGATCGAGCCACGCCCGGCCCAGTACGCCCTCAACAAGATCAACGGACTAGAATACATCGAGCTGGACTACTTCACCATCAAAGGATGCAGGGACGCCGCCGCCGATTCCCACAAATCCATCAGTCAGGACACCATGGCCTTCGCTCACTTCGAAGACACCTTGGCCCTCCGCCCGCTCGCTGCCGTGAGGCCCTCCCGGAACATCCGGAGCGACGAGAATCTTGGCTGGGATGAGGTGATGTACGCCAAAAACACCATGCTTCATTTCATGGCCCAATCCGGGGTCTGGCCGCCGGAGCATGTGGACTCCTTGGCGGCTTTCTTCGTCGCCCTCGAACTGCACCCCAGAAGGGTCAAGGACAACGGCAACGCGATACTCATTTTATATCAAAGCCGCGTTAGACGCGAATGGTTCGACGCTTTCAAGCGCAACCGGGGCTTCGACATTGAAGTTATCAACGAGACCTTCATGCACACCCTCGCCGAAACCGTGAACAACAGGATACAGGACAGAAAGATTGATCAGGTGCGTCCGTCCAACTACCCCACAGCATAGCTCGCATGCTAATAATACCGTCTCTCATCGCTCGTTGTTTTTTCTTCACCACCTCACTCCCATCTTCTGCCGTACCCCCCCCTTTTTCCTTTTCCTGCCGTGCCGTTTCCTTTTGCCGTCTGCGTGTTCGTAATACCGACACTGCTGTGCCGTTCCCACCGCCGGCCTTTGCCCTGCGCGCTTTGCCGTTCCCGCCCGCCGCCGGCCTCGCCCGCGTGCTATGCGCTCGTACCCCACTACCGGCCCTGCCCCGTGTTCTGTGGGTACGACACACTGCCATACGTCCTTCCGCTGCCAGCATCTCAGCTCATGAGAATGCAGGCCAGCGCGGAATCTCCCGCGTCGCGCGCCGCCTCCAGGCACCGCGACCGGCCCAGCCGTTCACAAGGCCGTGCACGCTCTACCTCCCCCCGCTGCCCCGCCTCTCCCAAGAGGCGTCCTCGGTCACGCTCCCCGCACCCCGGCCAGAGCGCACCATCTGCAGCCAAGCGCTCCAGGCCGGACAAGTCCGAGTCTTTTCCGTCCGGCACCGGCCCACGTGGGGGAGTCTGTGCGGCATGCCTCGGCCTCCACGAACACGCCTTCTCGAAGTGCGACGGGATCAAGCTGTGGGATGGTTCTCCCTGGCATCGCCAGGAAAAACGGGCAAGGAAGGCTGGTCATGGCAGACGGCCTCCCCGTTTGTTTCGACTGGCAAATCCCGAGGGGATGCCCCTCCGCGAGTCACCCCGAGCGTCACAGATGCTCGGGATGCGGAAAGCTCGATCATGGGGCCCAGGCGTGCCCTCAAGCAGAGAAGGCGTGAGCCCCTCACCCCGTACGTCCGTAATGCCTGGGCCGCTGAGCTCTCACACCTCGGCCTGCTCACCAAATACCCATCTCTCGTACAAAGTCTCACGAATGGTTTTGACCTCGGTATCCCCGCTATTTCCCATACTTTTGCCCCGCCTAATCATCCGTCGATTAAATCGCTTTCTAATGTATATAATGCCGTTGTGGAACACGAGTTTGCTACTGGCCGTTACATCGGGCCTTTCACGCGTGAACAGCTGGAGGCCAGCCTGGGCCCTTTCCAGTCCTCCCCCTTATCCCTCATCCCCAAACCGGCCAAGCCCGGAAAGTATCGGGCAGTACATAACTTCTCGCATCCTCACAACCCACTCCCCGAAGCTACCGCGGTCAATGCCTGCATCGACAGTGACAATTTCCCCTGCACCTGGGGCACCTTCGCTGCCGTCTCCCTACTCATCGCCCGTCTCCCCCCGGGTTCCCAGGCCTCAGTACGCGACGTCGCCGAGGCGTACAGGACGATCCCCGCGGCCCCCGCCCAATGGCCCGGTCTTGTCGTCCGGCTGCAAGCTGATGACCAATTCGCAGTCAACACCTGCAACAATTTCGGACTCACCTCCGCCGGGGGCGTGTACGGAATGGTGGCAGACGCCGGCGCAGACATATTCCGGGGCCACGGCATCGGCCCACTGGCCAAGTGGGTCGACGATCACGTCTTCTTCAGGGTCCCGAGAGAACACCTCGCCGAATACAACGCTCGGCGGGGGGAATGGCACACTGAGATTCACGCGCACGGGGGGCAGGTGCAGGACGGCAGTCGCCTGTGGTTCAGAGGGAAGAACCAACCGAACGACTCCCCAGAAGAGTTCGTGGAAGATTGTGGCTCGGCGCTGCAGGACCTGGCGAGCGCCTCCTCGCGGCCAACGCAGGACGCAGAGTTTGCAGTACGCGGACAGCGACATCGACGCAATCTCGTTCGCGCCTCGGTATTCGATGGGAGGCATCGAAGTCAATCCCCTTCGCATCCGAGGTTCCTTACCTCTGGCCTCCTTTGGAACTTGCGCACTCAAGTTGTACACCTCCTCGAAGGAAAGAAAATCAAATATTTGGCGGCGATCGCGGAATGGCAGACCAAGCGCGCGCACGACCTCCTCGAGACACAGAGGTTGTACGGCAAGCTCCTCCACGCTTCGCTGGTTATGCCAGCGGGACGGGCCTACCTCACCAACCTGGAGGCCATGTTGGCCTCCTTCAACGACCGTCCTTTCATACCGCACACCCCACCCCGGGACACTCCAGGCGATCTTGAGTGGTGGAAGCAGCAGCTGGGTCGACCCGAGTTCTCCCGACCCATCCCAAACCCCCGGCCCCTCGTCGATTACGAGGCCTACTCAGACGCCAGCTCCGGGTTTGGAGTGGCCATCACGATCGGCCCCAGATGGCGAGCGTGGCGGCTCGTCGATGGCTGGAAGTCCCAGGGGAGAGACATACAGTGGGCCGAAGCCATCGGCTTCGAGCTTCTCGTCCTCGGTCTACGCGCGCGCGCTAGCCAGGGTGAGCACTTCAAAGTCTATGGCGACAACCGGGCAGTGGTTGAAGGGTGGTGGAAAAGGTCCAGCGCCAACAGGCCCACCAACAACGTCTTCCGCCGCATACTCGACCTTTCGGAAAGCGGCGGTTGGTCGATTCACACCAGATACGTCCCCAGCGCTCAAAACCCCGCCGACGCCCCTTCCCGAGGGCTCTACCCTCCCCCCGACCTCCTCCTCCACTTCATTCCCATCCCGGTGGACGTGCGACCCTTCCTCGTTGACGTCGGATCCGGCCAACCCGACACGAGCCGCCGCCATTAGTGGGCTGAGGCGCCCGCACGACACCCTGCACGCGCCTCCGAGCATCGACCCAAGGGAGGCCAAACGGCCCAAACTCCTTGACTCGAGGCCTTGCCAGCTAGCCATTCCCTCCACCACCGCTCCTCCATTTAGGAAGCCTGCGCCGTACGCAGCTTCCCTCGCCCCGCGTCCCTCCCTCCTGCGTCCTCACTGCTTCGCCAAGGACCGCCTGAGGCTGTGGATCCCGACCTATACCCCGGCGTCGCTCGCCTGCACCCCCGCCCTCGGCCCAGCAGGAGAGAGAGCGCGTCAAAGACACATTGGCCCACGCAGTGGGAGGAGGACACGCGCGCGGCGTACGGCTCGGGCCTCCTGATGTGGCATCGCTTTTGCGACAGCAAGGGGATCCCAGAGTCAGCCAGGGCCCCCGCCGCCCAAGATCCTTCTCTCGGCCTTCGTCGCGTACATGGCGACGGCCTATTCGGGCAAGACCATCTCCAATTACCTGAACTGGGGTGCGCGCCTGGCACGTCCTGCACAGCAGTCCCCTGGGTCTTGAACAAGAATGAGATGGACGCGATGCTGCGCGCCGCCCACAAGTTGACCCCGGACGCGTCGAAGAGGAAGGAGCGTCGCCCCTACACCCCCGATTTCATCGCAGCCATCCGGCAGCATCTCGACCTGGAGGACCCACTGGACGCGGCGGTCTTCGCCTGCCTGGCCACTTGTTTCTACGCCTCGGCCAGGCTGGGTGAATTCACCGTCCGCACCCTGGGCAGTTTCCGACCCAGCGCCCACATCACCCCCCGGAACCTGTCCTACGATCAGGACCGGAACGGCTGCAAGGTCACCGTCCTCCGCCTCCCCACCACCAAATCGGCCTGGCAGCGAGGGCGAGGATGTCTACTGGGCCTCGCAGAACTGGGAGCTCGGACCCCACGGCAGCTTTGCAAAACCACCTCCAGATCAACCAACCCGCCGCGACGTCCCACCTATTCGCATACCGGGTCAAGAACGCGCGGCGCCCCCTCACCAAAGCGAAGTTCCTTGAGAGGATCGGGAAGGCCGCGCGCACAGCTGGCCTCGAGCCTCTGCAAGGGCACGGCATCCGGATCGGATCCACCCTCGAATATCTCTTGCGAGGAGTTCCCTTCGACGTGGTGAAGACCAAAGGCCGTTGGGCCGGGGACTCTTTTCTTTTGTACCTAAGGAAACATGCCATCATCGTCGCCCCGTACATTCAAGCCGCGCCTATCCTGCATGACAGTTTCATCCGTTATACCATGCCTCCGGTTCGTTAGAGCAACCGCCGACCCCTGGCCGCGCGAACGCGCCCTCCGCCTCCTCACTGGTAAGTCATCGCCTCCTAACACTTGGGGGTGCCGAGCCTCACTCACCGCGTCATCGATTCCTAATAGGTTGGGTGTCGCGACTTCGGCTCGGCAGCAAAACCCTCATTTTCGATCGAGGAGCGCTTCGCGCTTTCGCCCACTCTCTCTACGCTAGCAGGCCGCCCCAGCACTTCCCTCATAGACATCCACTAATTACCTACAATGCTTGTACTTTCCCACCGATCCGCTGATCCAATAGTATCATGGCCTAATGTGTTACGATTTGACCGCTTTCTTCTTTCCCTCTCCCTGTTCCCTGTACGATACGTGATTTCCGCGGGCTTCCCATTTCTCACGCGCCGCTTCGTTTTCCTCGATTCCACTTACGCACCACTCGATTCGAAGGGTAGTTTGCGCCATCGAAAACCACCCCACACTTCCGAAGTTACTTCCGTGAGCGCATGACTCCGCGCATCCTTATCTCACTATATCCGGATTTCCCTTTGTTCCATTCTCGAGCAGGAGGCTCATTATCACGCCTTGTGTTTGGCCCGACCAAACACCCTGTACTACTATATAAGGTCTCGTATACCTAGCTTGTACGGTAGACTTGACTTCTTGTGTAATACCACACTATCTGTCTCACGATCCCGAGTGAACTCGCCATTGCGCTTGAGTTAAACTGTCTGCTCGCCATTGCGCTTGAGCCTACCTTGACCTCCGCTATTATCCTTGTGTCGTGGGAGACCAAGTGATACTTGTGCATCATCATCTCTGGTCTTAACCGACCCACGCCTTTCCGTGACCCAGTACGACTTACGAAGTACACGCCGTACTTAACGCCCCTGTGGTGGCGTTACATTAAGTCAAGTCTCTCACCGTGGCGACTACCAGTCGAAGTCGAACACAGTTCAAACCCGAATATATTCACCGTCTTAGCTCCGACGACCTTTCTGACCGAATCAAAGGAGCTGCGGTCTGGGGAGAACACAAAGGAGTCGAAGGATACTTTATCTTCGACCAAACCACCAAGTCCTATCGACAGATCCATTACCTTGAAGACAAACGCTTGTGGGCGTTCATCGACTACTCCCTCAGCGAAGGACAGTGGTACAC
This sequence comes from Lactarius hengduanensis, assembly GCA_021525025.1. Classification (NCBI taxonomy): domain Eukaryota; kingdom Fungi; phylum Basidiomycota; class Agaricomycetes; order Russulales; family Russulaceae; genus Lactarius; species Lactarius hengduanensis. Next base: position 134,884 of record JAKELI010000042.1, read on the forward strand.
TATCAGCCCCGTACCCACCACTTTGAACGTTGGACCTCTGAAATCATCCAACCCATCAGGCATTGACGTTGATCCTCCCAGTGATCATTCACCCAGTATTCCCATCCCTACAACGAACCTTCCTTCAACCGCATTCCCCTCATACGCAATGGCCCAACCAACGCAAGCTTCTGCCAGCACCACTCTCACAAGTGGAGGAATAACGGGAAGTGTTAACCCTCCCACCGGAGGGGGGGCCCCAGTCCCACCAAGTGGAGGTGGGGGAACCGCGGTCCCACCCAGCGGAGGAGTTCCGTCCGGCGGTGGCGGTGGCGGTGGCGGTGGCGGTGGCGGTGGCGGTGGTGGTGGCGGTGGCGCTGGAGGGATAGTCCCGCCAGCAGGAGCCGCTGGACCCCCCGCACCAGGAGGCCACGGACGCCTAGGGGGGAACCCCCCCCCGGTATTCGACGGGAACCGAGAACAGAGTCGTTCGTTTCTCCGAGCATTCGTCATCTATATGGGGATGAACCCAGACGTCGAACAATTAACAGTCCCATATCGACGAGCAATGACCCTCCTCTCATACCTAAGAGGACCACTCGTCGACGACTGGGTAGACGAGCAGACCACATGGCTCAACGACCAAGTAGCCGCGGGTGTTAACCACAACGAAATAAATCTGTGGGACACGATCCACACCCGCTTCACACAAGCGTACACCGACACGGCGGAGCAAACCAGAGCCCGCAAAACACTCCAAACCCACAGTATGAAGGGGGAGGACATTGATTCTTACATCGCGCAATTCCAAACGTTGGTCACCAAAGCAGGGTACAACCCCGACGAAGCCACTACCCTAGAAATGTTCCAAGACGGCCTGCCCAACCAGTTAGTAATCAACGCCATCCGTTTCCAACACCCCATCACATGGGATGAGTGGAAAGCGGCAGCACGATTACAACAAGCTGAATACCTGGTTCTCAAGGACCGGCTCGGAAAGAGCAGAACTCCGCGCCAGAAAAAGGGGGTACACAACCGGGACCAATGGGTCCAAGCCCTTAACAAAAACCGCGATCCGAACGCCATGGATGTTGGACGCGCTCGAGCCAATGTGGCTCTCACCGATTCTGATAAAGCCCAGCTTCAGAAAGAAGGACGATGTTTTCGCTGCCGTGTTCAAGGACATATCTCGCGTAATTGTCCACAAAAGGGCACGCGCGCTGCTGCGGCCGCCTCGACCAGTCACGCAACTACCGTCCCCGACACCCTATCACTATCAACTCCCGCCGTCACTACTGTCGCCGTACACTCGAACCGCGTATTGTCGAATGATGAGCAGGCTAACGCTCAGATCGCGGCGATGACGGCCCAAACACAGGAGGTGCGCGACCTAATGGTCGAGAAGTTGTTTGGACGAGAGGATTTTCAAAACGCTTGAACCCGGCGGCCTGGGCTAGAGCTCTAAACTTAAACGTGTACCATAGCAGATATCGTTCCATGCGAATCCCAGTTTTATTCAAATCTGCACACGCGACGGCCGAAAGACAAGTGCTCATCGACTCAGGAGCAACCGACAACTTCATCTGTTCAAATTTACTCAAACGACTACAAATCTCCACACGTGATATCTCGACGCCCATCCACATCTGGAATGTAGATGGAACACACAACCAAGACGGCGCAATCACCCAATACACCGACCTCACAGTACGGACAGGAGAAAAGACCAGGACACTTCGCTTCCTCATTACAAATCTTGGAAAAGACGAAGTGATCCTTGGGTACCCCTGGTTCACGGCCTTCGAGCCGATGATAAGATGGGGAGAAGCGACGCTGAACGAGGAGTTTCAGCCAGTAGTCATTTCCAGCCTACACCTGTCGGACGAAGCCATGCCAATGGAAGCCTCCATTCGCGCATTGGAGACGTACCAACTCGACGAGGAGGCGTGGGAACAACTCATGGATGAGGAGCACGAACCCCATATCGCATTCTTAAGAAAGACGACGACAGCATCCGAACTGGCGCAGCGAGAGGCGGCGACAAAGGAGAGTCGTACTTTCGAGGAAATGGTCCCAACGGAATATCATAAACATCGAAAGGTGTTTGATGAAGAAGCATCTCACCGCTTCCCACCCTCACGTACCTGGGACCACGCCATCGACCTCCTTCCTAACGCCCCTGCCACACTAGACTGCAAAGTCTATCCCCTTGCCCAGAACGAAGGGGCGGCACTTACGACGTTTCTTAATGAACAACTGGCAAAGGGCTACATTCGACCATCGAAATCCCCCTACACGTCCCCCTTCTTCTTCATCAAAAAGAAGGACGGGAAACTACGCCCGGTCCAGGACTATCGACGGTTAAACGAAGTCACCGTCAGAATAACTATCCCTTACCCCTCATCCCAGAACTCATCGACCGAATAAGACCCGCACGTCTCTACTCCAAACTAGATATCCGATGGGGGTACAACAATGTCCGAATAAAAGAAGGAGACGAATGGAAGGCGGCCTTTAAAACAAACCAGGGGTCATACGAACCCCTAGTCATGTACTTTGGGCTTACCAACTCACCAGCTACGTTCCAGGCGTTGGTGGATTGGATATTCCGCCCACTCATACTCACTGAAGAAGTGATCGTATACATGGACGATATCCTGATCGCTACGGCCGACGACCTCGTTCACCACCGAGCCGTCTTACATGAAGTTCTCCGCTTATGCGAAGAACACGACCTATACGTGAAACCAGAGAAGTGCGCATTCGAAGTATACGAAATCGAATACCTCGGGTTAATCATCGGCCATGGGAACGTACGCATGGACCCCATAAAAGTCAGGGGTGTCCAGGAATGGCAAGCCCCGAAAAATCTCCGCGAAGTTCGCGCATTTCTGGGGTTCTGTAATTTCTACCGGCGATTCATCCGAGGATTCTCCACGCTCGCTCGCCCACTTCATAACCTCACGCGAAAAGACACACCCTGGCATTGGGGCCAAGGCGAGCAGACTGCGTTCGACAATATCAAACATTGCATCGGACGAGAACCCACGCTCCTATTCCCCGACCTTACAAAACCATTCGAACTAGAGGTGGACGCCTCCAACGTCGCACTAGGGGCCGTGTTAAACCAACTTGGTCCTGACCAGAAGATACATCCAGTCGCGTTCCACTCTGAATCCCTCAGCCAAGCAGAACGCAACTATGACATTTACGACCGCGAACTGCTAGCAGTCGTAAAAGCTTTGCGAGCCTGGCGGACGTACTTGATTGGCTCCCCTCACAAAATCATCATACACACCGACCACGCCAACCTCCAATACTGGAAGGAACCCAGAAAAATCAGTAGACGCGTGGCACGCGAGTTCTTGGAGCTCTCCGAGTACGACTTTGTATTGAAGCACGTCTCGGGAATCAAGAACAGTCGTGCGGATGCCCTGTCCCGACGGGCAGATTACGGACTCGGTGAGGAGGACAACAACGACGTTATAGTCCTCCCTGCCGACCGCTTCATCCGCGCCACAGAAATGTCAATGCACGACATGGACATTTGGACCCAGATTAGGGATTACCAGGGGTCGGCAAAACCCGCAGGGGTTTAGGGTAAGGGTTTGCCGGGTACGGGTAAGGGTAAGCGATCTCAAACCCTTGCAAACCCGTACCCGTACCCCCGGGTTCGACGGGTTTTTTCTGGCATACAAAAGTTTTTATTGACTAAAATACTGTTGTACATGAAGTATTGATACTGTATTATACACTAACTACTACTGTAATATCTCAAGAATGCCCGTGCAGATTCTACAGAGCTCGCGTCCAAAGTCGGCCTCGAGTCGCGTTGTCGTCGGTGTCGTGTCTTGTATTGTTGTGTCGTCGCATCGTTGTCGTCTTCGTTGTCGTCACTTGTGTCGTCATCGTTGTCGTTGTCGTCGTCTTGCTGTTGTCGATGGCGGGGCCCTGGGGGCAGCGGCGGCGGTTGGGAGCCCTCCGAGAGTCTGAGTTGTCGTGTCGTGTCGCGTTGTCGTTGACTCGTTGTCGTTGTCGTTGGTTGTCGCTATGGTCTCCATCTTCATCGTTGTCGTCGTCTTGCTGTTGATTATAGCAGGGCCCTGGCGGCGGCGGTTGGTAGTGCGTGCAGCTCAAGGCTGCGTCAGGGAAGTGCACTGTGGAATCCCGATAAGGTGACTAAGCAAGGCGAACCGGCAATCACCGCCAGAACTAATCGGGAACGCACACTTTAGCACCGACGGCAAACCCCACCAGCGCCACATGCGCCGCTAACCACGACAACCCACAACGACAAAACTTCGCCAGCCCCGAGCCGAACGAGCTACCAACCGCCACCGCTGCACCGACGCAAGTCCAAAACGCAACGATGGCGGCACCCCAACAACCTATGGCACCAGCAGCCGGAGCGACAGCGAGGCAGCGAGCGCTGCCACCCCAAGCAACTCGATGACGACAACGGCGGCGACAGGCAACAGCGACGGCGACAGGCGACAACGATGGCGACAGGCGACAACGACAGCGACAGGCGCTAGCGACAGCGACAGGCGATAACGACGGCGGCAAGCAACAACGACGGCGACAAGCAGCGACAACGACGGCGACGACGCGACAGACAGCGATGGTGACGCAACGACGGTGGGGGCGACGACGCAGTAGTAGGCTATGTAGTCTTACAGTAGTACTTTATGTAGTAGCTAGTAGTACAGAATCCATAAGACCCGCGGTGCTGACCCGCAAACCCTTGCGGCCGCGCGCACCCCCCAAACCCGCCCATCGACCCGCGTCAACCCGCGTCAACCCTTACCCCTACCCGCGTCAACCCCTACCCCTGGCCTACGGGTAGGGGTTTTCACGGGTAGGGGTAGGGGTACAGTCAAAATTACCCCGGGGTTACCCCTGGTAATCCCTAACCCAGATAACGCAGAACCTCGACGAGAAGGACGTCTTGCGATGGGTCGAGCCGCACAACTTGAAAAAATTGAATGGGCTCTGGTGGAAGAATGACGCTCTGGTTGTCGTGGGCGACAACGATCTTAAGCGGGGGGTAATTACCTTCTTTCACGACACTCCAGCCATGGGACACCCAGGAATCGCGAATACATACGAGCTCCTCCGACGCGACTACTGGTGGCCCAACATGCGCAAAGATGTGGAAGACTACGTTAAAGGCTGCGCTACGTGCCAAGCCAACAAAATTAACCCTCACCGACAAAAGCCGCACCTATTCCCCATTTCCACCGACCCAGATGCAGAACCTTTCGAAGTCATAGCGATGGACTTCATTACGAAACTACCGCCATCGGATGGGTACGACTCCATCCTCACGATTACCGACCACGACTGCTCTAAAGCAGCCATCTTCATTCCCTGTAACGAGTCCATCACAGCAGAAGGAGTGGCACGCCTCTATCTCCAACATGTCTACCCTCATTATGGCATACCCCGTAAAATGATCACAGACCGAGACCCCCGATTTACCTCCGCATTCATGAAACAACTCTGTCAGGTACTCGGGATCCGACAGAATATCTCTTCCGCGTACCACCCTCAGACAGACGGGCAGTCAGAACGCACAAACCAATGGCTAGAACAATACCTCCGACACTGGAGTAACGTGCAACAAGATAATTGGGCCGAGGCCCTTCCCGTAGCCCAGTTCGCGCATAACTCATGGCCCAGCGCTACCACAAAACATTCCCCATTCTCACTCATCATGGGATGGGAACCACGTACCACATGGACGCCAAAACCCACGACAACTCCATCGGTAGATCAACGCCTAGAAGAGATGTCCATCAGAAGACAACACGCACAAGACTGTATCAAACACGCACAAGAACTGATGGCGAAGAGGGGCAAAACACGTTTTATCCCCTATCAAGAGGGCGCACAAGTTTGGCTCGAAGGAACGAATCTTCGGACCTTCTACCCCACGACCAAACTAGCCCCCAAACGACACGGACCATTCCGCATCAAGAAGGTCCTGTCAGCGGTGTCTTACGAACTTGAACTTCCCCCCATGTGGAAGATCCACCCCGTGTTTCACGCAAACCTCCTGACCCCATATAAGGAGACGGAACTGCATGGGGAAAACTTCCCACGCCCACCACCTGACCTTATCGAGGGAGAGGAAGAATTCGAAGTGGAACAAGTCCTCGGATCCAGACTCCACGGCCGAGGGCGCAAACTTCAATTCCTCATCCAGTGGAAGGGTTTTCCCATGAGCGACAGCACGTGGGAACCGCTGGATAACGTCCGCCACGCATCCAATTCTATCGCCGACTTCTATCGCCGCAATCCTACCGCCGACGGGGCTGGACGAAAGGTATAAAAACACGACCTGACGACCCACATACTCCCCATCCCCTGCTCACTCCTACTCCTCTAACATGTCGACCACTCCGCTCATCTCCACTATCCCGTCTCGCCCTCCTGCCGCTCGTATTCTCGAAAACCTGACCGTCCCCTCGCAGGACAACGGTGTCCCCGAGGATCTAGAAAGAGTCACCCCATACTCCCTTGTCACCGACTCTCCGCCTATGCCAGTGTTGACTCTGGCCACCGAACAGATCGCCGCGCTAGAGGACTCTCCCCCACCGCTCGAACACATAGTCCTGAGCGCCATCCTGCAGCTAGACCCTCTCACATCATTCCCCACTCGCGACGAAATCCTAAACCCACCCGTCGACACATTACTCCTCCCACCTAACCCCCAACTCGCACTTCTCGATGACCCTATCGACTACGACCGCGTCGCCCCTCTTCAGGGCGACGACGACGACCCCACCGACCCTGGCATCCCCTTTTTCCCAAACAACCCCGACCTACCCACGTATTTCCCGCTCATGATCGGGGCTGGTCACGAGAAGGAGGTGGCAAAATACATCTACTACCGAAAAGACTATCAGGAGGTGATCGGCACCATGGCCAAGGGAGAGCCCTGTTATGGGTGCTCGGTCTACCTCAACCCCGGGTATACTGGAGAAATGCCCAGACACATCACCGACAATATGATCAACATGTTCCACCCTCACGACCCCCGTCGCATTGTCCTCGACGAGGTCCTTGTGGAACTTCGCCAACCTCGCCTGCGTGCCGAGGTCTCTCGTCTCCGGGAGTGTCTCGTAGAGAAGGACGCTATCACGGCTCGAGCTGCGGACATGCGCCGTCTCGAGGACAAACTCATTAGTGACCGCTTCCACCTTGAGATGCGTCTCGGAGGAGTGCGGAAGCGCCTTCAATACGCACGAGCTATCCCCCTCATATCGGAGAAGTACGTAGAGCTCACGGCCAAGCCCACACGCCCCCGATTTGACGCGTACGCGATGCCCTTCGTACCGCGCGAAGGGGGACCTTGCGAGATGCCACGTGTCCACGGAGAGAGGGACAGGTATCGTCGCAAGTGTTACGAGTGCAAGGAGAAAGGGCACCTCATCGCGGACTGTCCCCAAACTAGGTCGATCCCCCACGCTCACCAACCCCTGCCAATGGTGTGGCAGCCGCACGCATCACATGGACGTATGCCTCATCCGCCGTCTCGCCCCCACGACACCCGCGTATGAGGAGCCGCCTGTTCGCCCTCGCTGGTGTGGCAAGTGCCTCCGGCATGACGCGAGGCACCAAGAGATCGAGTGCCCCATGTACGAGCTGTGTCGGGACTGTGGGGAGCGAGGGCGCTTCAGATTCCTTTCGCGCCACGTATGCCCAGTCAAGCGCTCCCCATCACCCGAGCTTGACAACACACGCCCTGACGAAGACTGGTACTACACCAGCGACTAGTCGAGGTCGTGGCGACCTCGAGTCTGACAGGGGGGTAATGTTACGATTTGACCGCTTTCTTCTCTTCCTCTCCCTGTTCCCTGTACGATACGTGATTTCCGCGGACTTCCCATTTCTCACGCGCCGCTTCGTTTCCTTCGATTCCACTTACGCACCACTCGATTCGAAGGGTAGTTTGCGCCATCGAAAACCACCCCACACTTCCGAGTTACTTCCGTGAGCGCATGACTCCGCGCATCCTTATCTCACTATATCCGGATTCTCCCTTTGTTCCATTCTCGAGCAGGAGGCTCATTATCACGCCTTGTGTTTGGCCCGACCAAACACCCTGTACTACTATATAAGGTCTCGTATACCTAGCTTGTACGGTAGACTTGACTTCTTGTGTAATACCACACTATCTGTCTCACGATCCCGAGTGAACTCGCCATTGCGCTTGAGTTAAACTGTCTGCTCGCCATTGCGCTTGAGCCTACCTTGACCTCCGCTATTATCCTTGTGTCGTGGGAGACCAAGTGATACTTGTGCATCATCATCTCTGGTCTTAACCGACCCACGCCTTTCCGTGACCCAGTACGACTTACGAAGTACACGCCGTACTTAACGCCCCTGTGGTGGCGTTACATAATGGCTCTTCTCCACTCCATCGGCGTTTCGTGCTGCGCGCCAGCCAACCCTATTCGTCCCTCTACATTCACCGGTGCCGCACGAAACCCTCTGTCCTCGAGAAGAAAATCAGCGACTCGCAAAGAGTTATAACTTGCACGCAGATATCTGCGTACTTGACACTTTTGTTCGCCTCAGCGCTCATTGCTCTGCGCATGTGAGTGTTTGCTCGCTCACCGGCGTTGTTTCACATGTCTGATTAAGTACTCCTAGCACCGCGCTCTGGGAGCATAACAAGAACGTTGTCGCAATCGCCTTTACTTCCTGGCTCGCCAACTTCACCATCTATGTTTATAGTGCGTCTGTTCTCAGTTCGTATCGCCTTTAGGTCATATCGAACACGTTCTCAGGCACGGTGAAGTCTCGCGGGGGTTGGACCGGAAGCATATGTGTGATTCAAGATACGTTTCACAGCAATATCAGCATTTTCTCCACACTTGCTATGGACTTTCTCCTCCTCACGCTAATGTTCGTTGGTCTGTTGCGATGGAAAGTTCGGAGTGGCGTCATATTTCAGCTCATGTATGCGCAGGTGGACATCTTTCTCTCTTCGTCCCCGTATTATGTTTTGATCAATTGACGCGAACTATAGGGTTTGGCGTGGGTGCTTGTTGTCACTCTCGCAGAGATTCCCCCTGCAGTGTGTCGTCATCTTCGAGTTGGGTTTACAGCATGTCACTGACATTTTGAGTTGACCTGCAGGTCTTCATTGCTTTGAACCTGAACGGTACATAATTATTTTTCTTATACCATGACCGCTTGCTCAGCGCGGGCCCACCTCGGCAGACCCTATGAATATGGTACGTCTGTTGACTTCGATAAGGGGAAGCTCACGAATCTAGTCTTGTCTACGTCGACCCAGGTGTTCCAGGTTGTCAGGCGTGAGTGGATCCACTGTTCGAATATTCCGTACACTTCATTGACTTTATCTTCTCGTGGCCCAGTGAGCATTATGTCGATTGGTGCATCCCGCACATACCGTGGACTTGTCGATTACCCCTTTTCCAACAGCCCACCATTTGAGGCAGCTGCTACGAACCATCTAAGAGAGCCACCATCAGGAAAAACTACATCCGGCAATTTTAGCACAATTGGGCCAATTTGACAGAAAACATATTTTTTTGGCTCATTTACACATAATTTGTCATATCAATCGTAATTTAGATGGTCGGTTTTCACTTTGGCATCAATTATACAAAATTATACAAATATTGTGCACAACTGGTGTGTAGGATGGTGTGCTGAAATATGCCAGTGTTGTGCAGATTGGGACTTTGTACCACAAATTTGTCGGAACAGGACATAAATCATGATACTGTACAGTACTGCACTTGCAAAGCCGATCAAAGAAAGGTCGCAAGTCGCGTCAAAACGATTGCCTATCGTGGGAAGCCTTTTCGCGTTCCGCCCTTGTTTTCGCATTCCGCCCGCCATATATGACATCTCTCCACAGGCCTTCGCTGTTTCATTGATCGTTCGTTCTTTTTTTTTTCCCATTTTTTCTTGATTTTTTCTCTTACCTGCGCTGCAACAAACTAATCCATAGTCCTGGACCCTCGAGATGAGCAGGTCCCTTACACCCTGGTCTGTAGCTGCTATTCATATAGGGGGTTTTTTTTTTTTCCTTATCCAAGGGGGGTGCGGGAATGTAAGCGCCCACACCCACATTAAGGAGGGAGGGGTGGTCCGGCAACCCGCAATTTTTCAAACACGCTGGCTACCCCTTTCTATCATAGCCTTGCAGGCACCCTGCCATCACCATCCGCCTCCATCCCTTAGCGCTTAGCCCCCACACCTGCCGCCGCACATGACCGTAACTACGACGGCGTGGCTGACAATGAAGTGCATCAAGATGAGCTTTTTTTTTTTCATATTGTTTCTCACTGATGTCACAGAGCTATGTCGCCTCGCTCGCCCGTGAGCCCGCCTCCATCCTTCGCCACATGTATGTCTACCACACCGCCATCGCCACTGCCGCGCGAAAGTCCCGCCCCGACGCCATGCCGCCACGACACACAAGACCCGCCGGGGGCCGCTGCCTGCAATCTCCATGGCGCCTCCAAACACGGCGCGCAAGACCCTACTCCACCGCCAACGCGGCGTGCAAATGAAGTCTCCATCACTGATGATGATGACTGCAACGACAACGGCAGCAACGACGATGGCGACGACACTTGACAACGACGCCGATGACACCAACACCGGCGACAACGATACTAACAACGATGACACGATACGACAACGATGGCTTCGGCCCAGTGCATCATGATAAGTTCTTTTTTTGTTTTTGTTTCATATCGTCTCTCACTGACTCGCACCCCGCGTCTCCAGTACATGCGAAAAGCGCATCCCTCGCCCTTGCCCGCGCCTCACTGTTCAAGCTTCGCAGGTCCCCGCCTTCACCTTTCCCAGTCCACCACTACCTCCCCGTCACGACCCAAGACCCCCACTGACACCACGCCATCACGACACTGTCATCGCCGCTACCCCCCCCGGCCATTGCCACGTCATCAGACCCGTTGTAAGTCCAAACCCACCCGCCTCATGCTAGTAGCTAATGCCTTTCTAAACCAGTCTGCGGCTGCCACCACGGCCCCCACCGACACAGTAGCAGACGTACCATCCATGGTCCACGAAAACTAGTTACATGTCGCTTTGTTTATGAACATACACTGTGAATAAATCGTCTTTGAGGAGCTTATAATATGGGAAAAGTGGGAAACGGGAGATTTATTCGTAGTAAGTTGTCACCAATTATTGACATACTTGAGCATAATCAGACAAATAAACGGAATTATCAAACTCGTTTTAAGACTCATCCTTTTATCGGCGTACTAAAATTGCCAAACCAAACTATCTGGTTTTTTGGGTAAAATTTGCTGAATTGTACTATATTGTACGCAATTACACTATTTTGTGCTCGATTATCTGATGTGGTTTTTCCTGATGCACAACGCGGTTCCTTCGGATCCTCACAGCAGCAGCAGCAGAACTACCTTGGAGAGGGGACACAGAGCGCTGGAGGCGCAAAAGAATACGCACATGCTTTGAGTCCCGATGTCCCGTAAAATAGGTTGGGAACGTGGCAAGGCGGCAGGTATAACGGAGGGGTCATCGTATGGATTGGCAGTGTATCAACACCAAATAACCCCGCCGGTCAGAGGCTAGGTATGTATACGTTTTGAGGTCTTTTCATGTACGATTTTCGATGGTCAGTTGCTCATGGTCTGTAATTAGTTACGGATAGTGTATATAGTTAGTGACGTGCAACGTAGGGTTCTGTACCTCGATCCTTTCTTACTTTGTGGGCGGCAACGAAGTGCGAGTTTTGCGCAACTCGCAATTGAAGACGATCGTGATCACGAGAGGATCAAACATCGAACTCCCGCGTTCGAACTACTTTACAACAAGATTTAAAAAGAAGAGCGCGTTGGGGGATCTAGACACCATATTTCAATAATGAGGCAGAGTTAAGTGAGAAATTCGAAGTGTTTACATGACGGTGGTGCTCGACTCGGAGGGAGGGGTATAAGGGATATTATAGCTATAGATCACGAAGATGATGATGAAAGTTTAGGAACGCCTGCGAAAGAAAAAGTTGGCTGGACCGCGAATACGGAAGATATAAGTCATAGCATAGACGGCAAATATCTGCGCGTTGGATATGAGCTTGCTGACGAGCGTGATGGTGTGAATGAGAACGTACGTTAAATCCGATGTATATCCACATGAACCCGAAGTTGCGCCAATGATGACTCCAGAATATATTCGAGTTCGACTGTAAGAATTCGTCCGCGGTCCGGTACGAGCAGAACTGGCAATTATCCGTGGCGCTCGGGTTCGTTAAGTAACCACCTGTCGTGCTGATGAATTCGCTCAAGTATTGCTGGCACGTTTGTCCCGAGGGTGGCGTGACAGTAACATATTCTACGGGTGCGCAGGTAATCTCAGAGTAGCCAAGGGCTGAAAGTGAGGTCAGTATAGAGTGAGAAGAGACGAGAGCGAGGTACCTTGGCCCAAAAATCCCTCCATGAGGTAGGTGTAAGGTGACACACGATACATCCACTTCCAGCCCCCAAGACGCTTGTATGGCTGCAGTACACCGTCGCTATCGTCGAGTCAGAGCGAGTTCAGGTTTAGAGTAGAAAAAAACTGACAAGATGATGACAAAGCTGAAGAAGAAGCTAGACAGTTGTGCGCTAATTGCGTGGTTCGGTGACATGGCAGCAACCCATTGGGCATAGGTGGTGTAGTACACAGGGTACGCGATGCCGAACATCAAGTACGAGTACCCGGCACAGCTCGAAGGGAATCCGACGAGCCCGTACCATATTAGGAAGAATACAGAAGAGCCAATGATATTAAGGGGGAGCTCGCCAAGAATTTGCGCAGTAATGAGTGCCGTCCAGCTATACATTCGGCTTGGCCGTTCGCGAATCTCATAAACCCGTCTGGTCTCGATGAATGGACCTTCGATCTGGTCGGATAGGGGTGAGCTCATAACAAGGCTCAGGAACACGGCCTGTTCGTACACATCAATAAGCAAGTATTAGAAGGGAACTTGCGGTCAGGGCTTACAAAGAGTTTATTTTGAGTACCCTGGATGGAATCCTTAGCCTGAAAGAATGTGAATCCAATAAAGAGCGCCGCAACGACGTTCAACGCAAACTTGGCCACCAGGTATGTGGGATCACGCCAGTGGCGGATGATGCTGCGTTCCCAGAGCGTCTTTACTTGGAATACCCACGATGTTGAGAACTCCGAGTGCCGCTCTGTGTCAATAGCGTGGCGCTTCCGTCCATCCTCGAGGAGAGCATCGAGTTCTTCATCGACTACTTTAGCTTGCGGAGAGTTCTTCCATATACTGTGCCAGTCAGTATCGGTGGTGGCGGTGGCACCTGCCCCAATGACATCCAAAATATATTCAGCACTTCCCAAACGGTTATATGAGGATATCGCTTTTAATTTACTGGCCACCTACGGGTTCGCGTCGGGCGGACAGGGCCGTCCTCCATTGGTCTGGAAATATCTGATGAGAGTCGTAGAGTTTGTTCCGATGTCGCCAAAGTAGACTGTCTGGCCTCCTTTCCGGAGAAGCAGAAGTCTATCGAATTCCTGGAATAGCTCCGCTGAAGGCTGATGAATACTATAAAGCGATCCAGAATGAGCATACAAAGCGACGAGAATATTCACAGGTGTTGGTCTCACGTGCACAGGATTGCCTGACCGTGGTCGGCTAATTCGCGCAGGAAGCTGACGATAGCCCAAGCGCTCTGTGAATCAAGTCCAGAGGTTGGTTCGTCTAAAAAGAGAAGCAATTTGGGCTTGCAGGGAGTCATGATCAGATGACTTGGGGCTGGGTCCTAAGCTACGTGCCTTGGCTGCGAGCTCCACTCCAATAGTCGTCCGTTTCCTATGTTCGACGCCGAGCGAGCCCACAATGGCATCAGCATATTTCTCCAGACCGCACATTTTAAGCACCGTGTCGACGCTAAACACAGCCGTCATGACTGGCTCAGAGACGCTTCTCAACGACGACTCACTATGCTTCTTTCTCTTTCAGGGGCACTGTCGGTGGTTGTCGCAGCTTCGCAGAGAAGAGCAGCGCTTCGCGCACGGTTGTCTGGGCCAAATGTGTGTCCATCTGTTGAACGTACCCTCTACCTGGCGCGTCAAAATCAGCACAAATGATAAAACGGGTTTCAAGCTCACGTTTGGGCTCGGAAATCGCTCGGCAAGGGGTACCCGTTGACCAGCCTCTCACCACCGACAACACCAGCAGCCTGGCGCTCAGCGAGGACATTCAAGAGCGTGGTCTGAGGAGAGAGATAAGCGCAAATTTGCATTGCCGTATTTGGAGTCTACTGACTTTTCCTGCTCCAGATTCCCCCATGAGCGCCGTGAGCTTGCCTGGTGCAACGTAACCAGAGACGTCCGCGAGGAGACGACGGGTCTCGCCTTTACCCACTCGAACGTCATACTCAACGTGCCTCCACGTGAATAGGTTCGACATCGTGGGAACAGCGACATCCACATTAGATGTCCTGCTCTCGGTGTGGATCTTCTCCGTCGCATCTAGCGATTCTGGAACGCCTTTCTCCTCATCAGCCGTGCCAGCATTCTCTTGGGCTCTGTGAACGACCGGAGCCCTCATCCCCCGCTTGAAGAGTATGACACTCGTCTCGCCAGTCAAGTGCGTGTTGTACTCGGTGAAAAAAAGAAGCGCTGTGATAAATGCAATGCCAAAGCCGACGACAATGCCGTAGTTCTACTCCCAAGTCAGCCACTACGAACATTGATATTCCAAGTGTCACATCACTTACCCGCCAGATATTGCTGTAGGAATAGTCATATGAGATTGCGATAAAACGATTGCCATCCACGGTACTTTGGCCGGGGATAGAGCCGACAGTCCCGCAAACCTGGTTCGTGAGAGACACATTTTCATATCCGGTACCACTTGGTACAAGGTTTGAGCATGTTCCGTTGAGTGTATGAAACTCGTTGGACATAAGCCCCTCGAAGCCGTACCGGATCGGCTGTTCAAATATAAGCACAGGCAAGAGCTTCTACTGGCAATCACTCACGTTGATGTACGAGATCCACTTCAACGCGCCAATCATCGACGGCTTCGGGACTGCATATCCGGTGTAGAGGGAAAGCATGAGCAACATGAGACCGGCAACTGTTTGTGCAGGCGCTGGATCTCCGAAAGCTGCCGCCACGCAGCGGAACCATGCCTTCATGACCAACGCTATGGTAAAGACAAATATGAAGAAAGTGCTGCGACAGAGTCCATGAGCCACTGAAACGACATAGGGCTGAAATAGTTGCCTACAAAAACTGGCTCGCAGAGGCTTGCAAACCAGCCATGAAGTAGAGGATGAGTGAGAATATCATAATCGTGAAGAAGGTGATTGGCACGTCAACAATGGTATGTGCGGCAGCTTCGATGAACGGATGGTACATGGCGGCTCTGGCATGCTTTTCCACAATGGGCCGCTGTGCGAAGAGAGTTGGGATCTCAGCGATCGAAGACAATGCCGCCCAAAGTATGGCACTAGCAAGATGGGTTTGTTACAGGGCAAAGGCGAGGATGCAACCTGTGATGACATACAAGAAGAGAACGCCCGCGCGCGAGAAGTACTGGGATGTCTCATCTTTCAGCCTGAGAAAGATAGAACCATTGACAAGAGCCTGTAAAATGTAAGTACTGGCTAGGATTAGTACAGAATACTAGAATGACCTTGTGGACGAGAATACGTACATGAAGATGATCAATTGCGTGGCGATGTGGCCACGCAGAATTTGCAGGCGGCGCAGCATGACGGCGCGAACCTGCATGGGGACAGATATCATGTAGGGGCTCTCCTTGCGCTGCGTAGTCGCGTGCTCCGCCGTTGCGCTTTGTTCGTACGCGAGGGCACGCTCAGGGTGGCCAACAAACTCCTTGAAGTATGCATCCATGTCCATGTGATTCGCCACACTCGTTTCCGATTCCAAGAAGGCAGAGGCGAACTCAGCAGCCGTCTGTGGGACTGGCCCTTTGAAGTCCTCGCGGACCGTGCGCGCGAGGGGATTCGTGACTAGAGCACGCGTGGGAGGGAATATTGAGCGAAATCTATAAATAAATGCAAGGAACGTACCAGCGACAAGGAAGTCTGAGGTGGTCTGCCGGTGTGCTGGTTCAAAACCAAGATCGATGAAATATTGCCGAGCCTGATCTGCGCGCCCAAAGTACGCCATCCTGCCCTCATAAATGACGCAGACTTTGTCGAAATGTCGGTACAACGACTCTGCAGCCTGATAAATCGACACGATGTTGGATATATGCGACACGTCGGTCGCGATGCGTAGTGCACGAACAAATTCGAGGGCCGTCGAAGCGTCGAGACCACGAGTGGAACTGTCGTAGGAAACGATGTTAGGCACGTCCGAAAACTGGTGTGGCAATACCTACTTGTCCCATGCGGTGATCCTAGAACGAAGCGCCAATGCCTCACTTATCGAAACACGCTTCTTCTCGCCGCCAGGACACTCCATGGATAACCGCATCGCCAACGGGCGTGTTCTTCACGTGTCGCAAACCGAGAACGGTTTGCGTGATGTCCGTTGTTATCCTCACGAATTCACTACGCAGACGCCCCTCCAAGCGATTGTGCGGTGCACGCATCTTGGCCGGCAAAGCGGAGAGTTTCATCGACCGTCAGCGCTGGAAAATGTATGTCGTCCTCGGGGGAGTAGACGACATCGCCGCGGTAGTGCTTGGCAATGCATTCTGGTGTGAAAGAGTCATAATACACTTCGCCTTCTACGAGATAATACTCGGCGCGCTGGTTGGTGAGCATTTTCAGTAACGTGCTGCATCCCGAGCCTGGGCTTCCTAGGACGACTGAGACCGGTTGAGAAAATCATGGTTGCTTCATGGCACAAGTAAGAAAAAATACATACGCAGCATTTCCCCTGGACGAACGACGCCTTCGAAGCCACTGAGGATATCGCGCAAGGGGGGGTGACGTGATGCCTGGATCTTCTCGAGGATAACCTTAGGATTGAAGAAAGAGCCAAGGGTAGGCTGGTAGCTTGCGGCCGCCCCCAAGCCGACAACGCGGAGATCCCTAAACATGACACCAAGCTCTCGCGAATGAATACCTGCACGGTCCTGCCTAAAGTCAGATTTAGTCACGGAGGTGAGAAATGAGGGTCGAGGCAATGACGTACCTCGTCATGATGGTCCGAAGGGTCTTCTCGAAGTCAAAGGAGCCGGTAACAGGCACCGAGAGCGTCTCGGACGACTCCAAGAGTACAGTCCCAGGAATTTCAGGGCCGAGCGCGGACTCAGAGAGGTGGGTGAGGGTGCGTCGAAGCTGGACTACGCCCTCTTCGTCGAAGTACCCCACTGGAACGTGCGAACCTGAAGAACCTCCATGTGGTCCTGTTACCGGAGGAGCGATTAGTGGAGGGTCAATGACCTGCGCATCCTCTGGGGCAGGTGGTAGGGAGCTGACGCTCTGGTCACGCTGCGCAACTTCCTGTAAGTCGGACATAGGTAATTGGTTGCGCAGGGAGAGAGAGAGAGAGAATTTGCAAAGGGGGGGAAGTGAACTCCATTAATTCCGGGAGGAAAGAGAGTGGGTTAAAAGGGATACAGTGAAGTAAAAAAAACCACGAAGCGGCGACACCATCACGTTCCGAACTTCGCATGGAATACCGCAAGTACAAACCCGTCCAGGTGTATCGAATCTGAATAAATCGAACAGTTATTGAGATCATTACCCTATCTGGTAGCAGGACCACACAATTCCAGCGACAGACCGACTTGCGGCTGATAGCGTTATGCGGTGAAGTGGAGGGGGAGCTCGGATCGCATGGCCGTGGAGATGATGCGCAGGTGCCAAGTCCTGGTGCAGCCCGATCCTGTCTGTGCTTTATTCTATCGTTCACGCACGTTGCAAAAATGTTTTCGTATCGATGGGACCCCAGACGAATTTCTTATGGCAGGTGAAGGAAGTTTCGAGAACACCCATCGGTAGATTTGCCGAGACCTATATATATACTGAAAATAAGATAAGAATGAACTGAACTGAAAAAAGTTTTTTTAAGCGGTCCAGGAATCTACGCACCAAACAGGAATACAACTCACTCGAGGACCACACGGCGCCACCACTAACTGCAAACAGCAACAAAGCCCAAGAACGGTGCCAGTGGTGTGGATAGTGTCTCTTCCACCTTCCCCAGAAGTGGTGAGCGCATATACTGTCCTACGGCGAGAGCATAGGCGCAAAGAGATGCAACGTGACTTCATATTGCACGGTTCGCACATGTCGGTCAGCGTGCCAAGACACGGAAGATGTACGTGGTGACGGTGCGCAGGGGTAGTCGTGCATCCATGCGCTGAGAAGTGCTGCTCTTTCTCTTGCTGCTGTGTCTTAGGTGTAATGGCATTCAAGTTCAAGTTATTGGCGCTATATTAGCACTGGCATGACTTGAATGCAAAGTCGACTTTCCCACGTTTCGATGGGAGCATGGGGGTTTGAGAAGTGCGTGGGATCTTTCACCCAGTAAGGTAAGTGATGACCAAAGAGTTCCAACTTTCAATGGCAAGAGTCGTTTCGAGTCTGAGACTGAGTAGCTCCATTCATCATTACTGCCTGCTACGCTCGTAGTTTGTTGGTCCAGCACCGCTGTCTCAGACTCCAACCACGTCCGGACCTTCCATACAGGCAAGGACGATTGGTCTGATCCTCCCTTTCAGCTCCTGATGATGTGGTAAGAACCCCGAAACAGCATCTGAAGCGGCAGACGCCTCGGAGTGGCCAGAAATGCAATCGAAACAAAAACTCGGATCTGAAGAAGGGGGGGCCAGTACGAAACGTGGACTCTATGGCCGCTTTGCATTGATAGTGTTGAGGCTCTCTTGGCGGCGAATACGACTTCGGTGGCCGTGACAACTTGAATGAGGGTGCAAAGTCATCTCTTGGCGTAGGAGGCACCAGTAGGGCATGCCTTTGCGGCTCGTTTCTTGGCCATTATGGACTTCGCAACCTTTTTTTCGCCCCGCTCTTCGCGTCCCAAGTGCCGAGGAAGATGCACGACGTCGCTAAATGTGCTTCATGAGAAAATACTCCAGTATTCTTTTTGGCTGGTCTCGTCCGCGCTGAAGCCTGGGAAATGGCAGCGTTGTCAAGAAGG
Source organism: Lactarius hengduanensis (assembly GCA_021525025.1). NCBI lineage: Eukaryota > Fungi > Basidiomycota > Agaricomycetes > Russulales > Russulaceae > Lactarius > Lactarius hengduanensis. The sequence goes on from JAKELI010000042.1 coordinate 154,003, forward strand.
ACGACCAAACCGCTTGCGTCATTAATCCGCAGTACTACAGCAAGGACCACCTCAACATGGAGAAGCAGAGGGAGAGGCAGCTGACGTCTTACGACACCACCGACTTGCAAGGTCGCAAGTTCTCGTTTGAGTATGTTGTGAGCGAGGGCCACGATCTCACGGTTCGCGTTATCATTGCTTAAATGCCAGTAAGCCACCCGAACATCTCACCCAGCTTCGATACTGACGACCCTTTTCAGCTTCTCGAAAAAAGGTTTCTTCTTGAAGCGCCCAGATCGATTGGTTATTGTGTAGTAGATACACTTAAGTGTACGAAAATTGTGTAACGTAGAAAACAGTGGTGTTGAGTTGTTTGTATTTGCTGCATCGCTCACTCGATTGTCGCGAAGAACGGTCACTCGAGCAGAAATATCCGTTACTTCTGGTTCAGATACAAATAGTCACGGTTATATTCCCGGCTGGGGAACAGTGCACTTGGAAGTTGAGGCCCAATCTGATATTACTAGATAAGGGGACGGTGCAGAGCTCACAGATATAAGGAACGCAACCATGACCCTGAGTCAGTACTCCTAGGAAGATTATAGGCGAAGGGCCGCAAGAACGGCCACTTAGATTCGAGAGGAGACTCCGAAAAACACCTCGAGCCAGAAGGAACCGTTTCGCGAGTCGCGAGGCACAGACAAACGACAAGCAGCAATCAGAGACTCGGAACGATCCAGACCCCTTCCTGTTAGAGCCTAAAACGGGATTCTCCTCAGCGTCCGAGTACAAGACGAACTTATATTCGTGAACAAACCTAAAACGGGATTCTACAGAGTATTGAGTCAGGAGACATTAAGGTAAGAGACGGGGGTTGCACTTACCTCCTCAGCGTCCGAGTACAAGACAAACTGAGGAGGGAAAAAGTATCGTACGAGAAGATATACCGAGCGGTGTGTTTATGGATACCAAAGTCAAAACAAACCGAGAAAGGTAATCAGTCCGAGAATGGAAAAACGATCGCCTCAATATCGTCAGTCTTCACACTTCCGACCTTACTGCAGTCAGTCGCTTTTTTTTTTCGGAGGGTGCTCTATAGGAACCACATACTAGCTAAAGTAGGTAGTTACCATATCTAGGTGTTAGGCAGCAGGAGATTGTAGGTATCAGCCCTACCTAACGCGCGGAAGCCGGGCCAGAGCCCAGATGTGAGGGAAAATACAAATTAAAGTACACCCCTGGTGTGGGTACTAGTAGTGTGGGACTCAGTGGCCGCTGCACGTTGTTGTCGCCATTGGTGGCCTGGGTCTGGTGCGCACTCCTACGTATACCCACTAAAACCTCACACTGGCAGTCATATGTCCACCTATCCAGCAGACTAGAGGACTTCTTCAGTGCTTCTTCCCAGTTGCCTCCAGGCTGGGGGAATGGAATGGCTCTCTTTGTTCTGTTTACTAAAAGGGTTTGTAGACTTGGAGGATTAAACTATTTAAGAACTTCCCTGAGGGTTACCTGGGGAGTCGGGACCTGGGGAGTCGGGACGACACATTTCTATTTGGCTAAATTAGGGTGTTATTTGGTGGTGCTTGTGACAAGGGGTTGGAGATGGAAACCCGGGGCCAGTGCGCTCTGAATTCCCTCAGGTAACTAGCCTACTACTAGGAAAGTACCATGCAAGGTACCATGTCTTCGACGGGCACCAGGAAACTCAGGCTGAGACACTCTCGTGATCGCGACCTATCTGAGTCACGATAATTATCTTAAATCCAAACACAGGAAAGGTAATGACTGGTCTATTCTTAAATACTTTGGCGTGCTCCAGGAATCTAGGATGCCGGGATAGACAGCAAGGCATCGTATGGACGGATACCGCTCATCTTCCCCTTCATCCTCACTGCTACACTGAGTCAGGCTCATCTCAGCCAGTTGGCCTGGGTCTACCGTGTTTGGGCCTTAAAATACGATCGGGCTTGCTCTTCATTGAGGGTTGTTTCATTGATTTAGACACTCACTTCGAGCCACCACCCGCAAACAAAGGGAGATCCCAGCTCTAACCGGAGATGGAGCCCCCAATGCTATCTCGTAGGGGTGTCAGTGTCATTTTTTTTGCGGCTTGGCTACTGTTACTTCACGAGATGTCAGTACTGTCAGTTGTCCAATTACATCACCAGCGCCGTGATGACTTGGCTCTTCCTCCCAGTTCAGTTCCTGTTGTCACATGAATCCCAAATAAGAGCACTGGATCGGTGGAAAGGCCCTCGCATGGAGAGCTAAGATTGACTGGGGTTGAAAGGTGTAGATAAAAGCATTAAGCAGAGAAACTGATCTAAAGGTACAGTGAAGTCCAGAGAGCAACCAAGCGAGCCTGAGGCTTGAAAACCGGGAATGCAGAACTGAGAGGTCCGAAAATTGGGCTAGAGTGCGGGAAGTCCGGTCCAACAAAGAACCAAAGGAGAGAGCGGGTGTGGGAAAGTAACAAGAACAAGGGAGAGCGGAGACGAGGCGAAAACGACCGCCGGTGCCCGATGGTGGCGAGACTGAGGGAATTGAACGAACGGAATCAATGACAAGGTTTGTTGCAAATGCCCTCGGTTTGGCCTGGATTCACTATGTATAAGTATGTTTCGCTGCTTATTGGAGCCCTCACACTGTGGACATGGGCGCAAGCATGGGCGGCAGACTTGGCGGCAGAACTCCTGACCATGGGCGGTGACAGGATTCACAGCCACCATTCTGCAAGTCACGCCGCTACATCGGGCAGGTACTTGTAATTATTCGTCCAGTGTCAAAATTATCAGAGCGGGATCTCCAGTATCAATATAATCACTTATTTATCACTCCAGTATCGCCAATAAGCAGGGGAGGTTTTCCCTGATGGCCCTGAGGACCAATTATCCCAACATTCACTGTGAAAGGTGCGGATATGCTCCGTTTCTTGGGCGCGCGCGAATCATGACAATAAGGGACTACGGCTGTACGCCAAGAGCCGTTTCTTTGAGGAGAAGCGTGGGGTAAGGGCGTTCGTTACACACCATCATGTTGGGGCTAGCACGAGCTTTATGCCCTCAGCGATACATTGATCTGTTAGAGGAGAAGGTATAAAACAGCCCCCCTCTGTCGTTGTCTTACCCCAGTAGCCCTCTTACTCCAGAGTCATACAGAGGTGCGCTGGCTCCTGGGCTCCATCTCTTCAAGGCTGACTACTGATCATCCTATCTTCGCTCTCGCCATCCTTCTTTCGACGCTCACCCATCTTCTTTTCACAAGAAATGAGTTATTCGATCAAAGCATCTGTCTACCAGACTAATCCCAGCAAGAACACGTACTTCCGTGTCGTCGAGAAGTCCGTTTGGAAGTTCGCCAACGGTGGAACCTGGGACGAGGTCGACGGTTACCACGTGCTCAAGATGGGCGGAAGCGGGACGTCCGGGTCCCTTCGCTTGGTGTCCAACACGGGCGAGGGCTTCGTCGTCACTCTGGGTGTCCACAATTACAAGCGGTGGGGCGACATCGTCACGAACCTGAAGAACGATCAAACCGCTTGCACCATCAACCCGGAGTATTACAGCAATGAACACGCCGATAGGCAGAGGCAGAGGGAGAAGCAGCTGACTGCGTACGAGGTGGCGGACTTGCAAGGTCGCAAGTATTCGCTTGAGTACTATGTGACTGAGGGCAATGCCCTGGAGGTCCGCATTGTGATCTCTTAGAGACTGTAAGCCACTCGAACTTCTCACCCACCTTCACTTCTGACTGCCTCTCCTCCCTCTGAAACATCAGTATTGCCTCTTGAAGTGCGCCGGTTGATGTGTTAGTGTTATCTTGTTGTCGATACGCTTGCGTGAATGGGAATTTTCGTATGCAACATGGAATCAGTGTTCTGTTATGTCGGCCTCACGGCCAGCAGTCGAGCAGGATGTCAGTGAGATCTGGCTCGAAATTTGCTAGTCTGAATCCATGAGAATATCGCGATTGTCTTATGACACCGACTGCAGCATGGTGTTACTCAAGCGTGTAATGCCATTTCCTGTCAGCTATTGAACACACTCAACGGCGTAGTCACTGTACATCACTCGTTCGCCAATTGACTAAATCGTCTTTCTCTCACTTGCGCCCCGCGGACACGTTTATCACACATAGACCTATGATACCATGGAATCAACAGGGCACAACAAGGCGCAATAGAGGAAAATGTTTCTTTTTTTTTGTGCTCGGAAACCCGTCTATCGAAAAACTATGTTCTACCTCTGCGCGTAATGGGCGTTGTGCTATGCATAAGCAGCCTGTGACGAGTTCTCTGACTCGAAGAACCCGTAATGCTCGCCCTTGACGAACGCTCGTGTACACTGTGCCATCGTCACCGACCTGCACGTCTCTGGTTAGCTCTGGAAAGGTATGAAAAAAAAATTGGGCAAGACGCACGCGCGTGAGATGGGATCCGTCTGGTAGAAGTTCGCGATCGGCTTGGGGAATTGCGCACCGCTCACCTTCGCGGATGGGGTGTACGCTGCGAGTGTCTTGAGCCCCACGGACGCGATATCTGCCGATGTATGTTCTAAAGCGTCGTATCGAACAAGTGAGGGTGAGAGTTCCCACATGCGATCGCGAAGCGCGAGCACATCGTCATATGGTAATGGGTGATCCAAAATCTCTGACAGTGCGCTAGACACATCTTCCTCAGTGCACCGCTTCCAGTGACGGAAGTGAAGTGACCTCGTACCGGATAATTTTCCAATCTTCGCGGGAAGCGCCTGGCGGAGGTACCGCGGCTCGGCCCAATTGTGAACGACCCTCAGTGTTCACCCATGTTGACGACTTCTCAGTATAAGCAGCGCCAGGGAGGCACACATCTGCCAGCTGTGCGCCAAGGTCACCATGGTGGCCTTGATAGACGACGAACGCGTCTCTTGGTAACGAAGCGGGGTCAATCTCGTCAGCACCGAGGAGGTATATAAACTTGGGTTTTGTCGCGGAAGCTTTCTTAGATGGAACAAAGCCAATATCGTACGCTGCAGCGCGAGAGGCAGCCTAATAGAGCTGTGAGCATAAAGACGATGGCGAAAGGCGCAAAGCATACCCGTTGGAGAACAGCAAAGCCGTTCCATTCGGGCGTAACGAGTTTGCTCTTGTTCTTCTCGACAAACTTCGCTAACCCGTTGTAAACCGCAGGTCCGTCCACGTGCTCCCCAATTGCGCTTCCGACGATAATCAGCGGACGCTTCGCCGCGGCGAACTTCTCAGCAAACTCGCCCTTGCCCGCAATGAAGTCTGCCAGTGCCTTAGTGTCCTGTCCTAAATAATCGTACCCATACGCCGTGTCTACGCGTTCGCCAATTAAGCCAACTTCAAGACTGGTGTGTAGCCAGGATTTGCGGATGCGCGAGTTGAGCACGGCCGCCTCGTGTCGCGGATTTGTACCAACGAGTAGAATGACATCTGCCTGTTCGACGCCTGGGATCGTCGCATTGAAGAGGTAGTTTGACCGTACGTCAATTCCAGCGACCGGGGGAGCATTGCCGCCTGGCTGATCTAGTGTGGTGTTGTCCGAGCCAAGTTTGTTTAGTAGATCCTTCACGGCGACAAGGGATTCTGTGTCCGCGAGGTGGCCAGCGACAGCCTGAATCTCGTCACCCTTCGCCCCAGACTTTGCGAGCCCTGCCGCAATGGCAGCGAGAGCGTCCTCCCACGGAGCGGCAACGAAACGATCGCCTTGCTTGACAAGGGGAGTCGTGAGACGCTGGAACCTTAACCCATCATATGCATAGCGCGTTTTGTCCGAGATCCACTCCTCATTGACATCATCGTTTGTGCGAGGTTGGATGCGCATTACTTGTACACCGCGAGAGTCAACGCGGATGTTGGACCCCACGGCATCTAACACGTCAATGGATTCGGTATTCTTGAGCTCCCATGGACGCGCGTGGAATGCATACGGCTTGCTCGTTAAAGCACCAACGGGGCACAGGTCGACGATGTTGCCCGAGAGTTCAGAGTCCATGGTCTTCTCCACGTACATGCCAATTTGCATGTCGTTCCCACGGCCAGTGGTACCGAGCTCTTCGACTCCAGCGACCTCGTTGGCAAAACGAACGCAACGCGTGCACTGGATACACCGGTTCATTGACGTCTTAACCAAGGGACCGAGGTCCTTATTCTCGACTGCGCGTTTGCCGGTAATTTCGTGGAAACGCGATCGATCGGACCCGTATCGCATGGACTGGTCCTGGAGGTCGCATTCACCACCTTGGTCACAAATTGGGCAGTCAAGGGGGTGATTGGAAAGAAGAAATTCCATGACGCCCTCTCTTAGGGATAAAAGCGGGACCCGTTAGACTAAACACGGAAATCCGAGTGGATGTCGTTACCTTGCCTCGTGAACCAAGGGCGTGTTCGTAAATACCTTTGAGTTGTTCATTGCGGGCATTGCACTGTCCAACGCAAATGACGAGGGGCCCAGAGCAGAAAGAAGGGAGAACTGACGTACCATGATGCTATTGGTTTGGGGGAGCGTTCTACTTCAACTAAACACATCCTGGAGGAGATGAAGGAGGGAAAGGCAATCATGTAAATGCCTGTGCTCACCGACAATTGCCCGCGATTGCAAGTCTATCGTGATAGCAAAACCTGTGCATATAATCGGTAAGCAAGTCGCACAACTCCGGTTGGGATCGTATGCACCGTGGAATAGTCGCGCCAGCGGCTTCGCACGCTTGAATCAACGCAGAACCTACAGGGTGGGGTGGATATGGGAAGCCGCAGAGGCCGTAGAACAGGTGCCGCACCTTGGGGGACAGTGACCTCTTTGCCATCAACTGTCAGCGTAATATGTTCCTTGCGCGCAGAAGTTGAGGAAAATGATCGACGGCCTGTCCATGCGAATGCACAGACGATTAAACCAGGCGCAAAATAGAAACGCAGATGAACGTACGGTTATTCCGACAGTCTGTACAGGCAAAGCGGGACAACCAGCCATTCGACGTTGGCCGCGACGCGGCCGAAACCAGTCTGAGCATTCTCTGAGTCAAGAAAAAGAAAAGAAAAATATGATGAGTATCGCTAAGGGTGCCTTGCGCCCTTGGCAAGGGAATGCGCTTTGCTCTGTGGTTGTCGTCGGCGTCGGGCGCAGTGACGAGGAGCGACTGTCGCAACCGATGTCCGTGTGAGGGTATTAGAGCGGCGATTGAATTATTCGCGAACATCGCCGAGCCAATCAGAAAATTCGGTATGTAAGAATTGCACGTGACCTAGTTCAAAGTAGCCGAATCACTCGAGTGTGACTGAGACACTAGCAACAGACAAGAACATATCATAAAATAAAGCCAACCCGAAGTTGAATCAAGAGCAGTCGATATGGATATCCTGCACACTCAACTTACGGCTATTCAGCACCGCCTTGCGTTTGTACAAGAGGATCCAATCGATTGGCGGACTTACGTCCTCGTCTTCTCCTGGGGTATTTGTTTCTTCGAGTCTTATCTTCTGTACGTCTACAACGCAGTCCTTTCTCCTCTACATGCTCACGACTACGCAGGCTGCGGCAATATCCTCTCTATTCGAAGCCAGCACCCCCTTCTGTCCTCGCCGAACACTTTGCGCCAGATGTGTTTGAGAAATCCCAAAAATACGGAAAGCACAAGGCCAAGTTCTCTATCGTCTCGGGACTGTATAAGCAAATCATCGACACCCTTCAACTCGCCTCGGGTGTCTACTATCCTTGGGCGTGGAGCGCTTCTGGTCGACTTCTAGGGCTGGCTGGATATGGCCCAGAGTACCTGGTATGTCCACGTGTACTGACTTTCTGGACCACAGTTTGACATCACTCCCTCCTAGATTTCTCAGTCGGTTTTGTTCGTCTTTCTCTTAACCTTCACTTCTACCCTCCCAACTTTGCCCCTCGGTCTGTATCAAACCTTCGTGCTTGAGGAGCAGCATGGCTTCAATAAGACTACGCTCTCCCTTTACTTTATCGACATGATCAAAGGCTGGGCCCTTGGCATTGTTCTGGGCACACCCCTTCTCGCTGCCTTCCTCTACATCTTTGAGTGGGCTGGCGACCGTTTTGTGCCCTGGGTTATGATGCTTCTGTGAGTTTCCCAACCTACCCCTATGTCCCTTACTCAATTCGTTTCCCAGGCTCGCCTTCCAGCTTTCGATGGTAATCCTTTATCCAACTGTCATCCAACCCCTCTTCAACAAACTCTCGCCTCTCCGAGAGGGCGAGCTCCGAACTCGCATCGAGGCGCTCGCGTCTAAGCTCAAGTTCCCTCTCAAGCACCTTTACGAGATTGACGGCTCGAAGCGAAGTTCCCATTCCAATGCGTACTTTTTCGGGCTTCCTTGGGTGGGTACCCACGTCATTCGACGTCATTTCCAAACTTACACCTCGCAGAGCAAACACATTGTCGTCTTTGATACATTGATCAAGCAATCTAAACCCGAAGAGGTCGAAGCCGTTCTCGCACATGAACTTGGTCACTGGTATTACCTCCACCCCACCAAGCTCCTCTTCGTGTCCCAGCTCCACCTCTTCAGCATCCTGGCACTCTTCCCAGCTTTCCTCAATGCGCCCCCCCTTCTCCGTTCTTTCGGTTTCCCAGAGTCGGTCGCTTCCCGCCCGCCGCCAATCATCGCGTTCCTCCTTTACCAGGCACGTATTACTCCCCTCATCTCTGAAGATATTTGACTCACTATACGTGCTTAGATGTTACTGACGCCGCTCGAAGCCGTCGTTGGCATGGCCCTGAACGCCGTCTCACGCCGCTTCGAGTATCAGGCGGACCGCTTCGCCTGCGAGCTTCCGGAGATCCTCCACCTCGACTCCGCGTCAGAGAAAGAGGCGATGAAGGACATGGGCACCCGTCTCAGTCGGGCGCTCGTCAGCTTGCACGTGGAAAACTTGTCCACAGTCTGGGTTGACTGGCTGTACTCGGCATACCATCACAGCCACCCGACGCTGACGGAGCGGCTCAAGGCACTGGGGGAGTATGGGAGTGGAAAGAACGAGTCGAAAAAGGAGCAATAGGGGGATTGTTCCGCTGCCGCATTTTACTCTCTTTACTCGCTAAATAGAGGTTCCTGACCTGAGAAGTGCTTTAATTCGAACTACGTTGTTGGTTGTCCGCCCTTGCCGCCCGCTCAGCCCGCCGCTTTTGCGCCCACTCTCGAGCCTTGGCGCGGCGCGCCTCCTGCGTCGCATCGGCCGCAGGCTCCTCAGGCTCAGGTTCCTGGGCAGCCTGAGCGATCACCACCCGCACACCATCATCGCTATCCCCGCCACCATCACCTCCGCCTCCACTGGACTCGCCCTCGCCCTCGCTTCCGCTCCCATACCCCGTCAGTCCACCCAACGCGCCCGCATCCTGCGCCTCCCGTTCTGCAAGTATCTCGCGGCGCGCGTCCGCCTGCGCACGCGCCCACGCACGGCCCCAGCGCCCTCTTAGAAACGCAAAGCGCGCATCGGCGCCATGGTGGGCGAGGATGCGCGCACGCAACTGCGCGTCGTTCGCCGCGCGCGCGACGTGTGCCGCCGTCCGACGTATGAGCTCCGCCTGTGCCGCGTCTGGCTGTACACATGCATGAAATGATGAGCGTTTCGTCGTGCCAAGGGGCTCACCTCTTCGTCGCTGCCGCCCCACGGGTCCGCGTCGCCGTCGTCGTGCGCGGGGGAGAGGGCGCGCATGCGAGCGGTGCGGAGCGCGTCGAGGTGGCGCATGCGCTTTGTGCGGTGGAGGTCGGCGGTCTCGTCCGGCGTGAGGAAGAAGGTGTCTTCGGAGTCGGAGGGGAGGTCGGACCACGCACCGCCTGGGGAGTCGGGCGGCGCGTGTGGAGGCACGGCACTGACGGTTACGGTGGGGAGTGCGTCGAGGAGGAGCCGCGCATCGTATCTGTATGGAGCGTTCAGCGCGAGGTGCCCCGTGTTGAAGGCCAGAGCGAGGCGGAAGAAAAGTACCAGAGGAGTTGGACGACGACATGTATAGTAACGGCGAACTTGGGATCGCAGTGGTTCAACACACAGCAGGGAGAGCGGGGATATGCCAGCCAGATATGCATTCTCGTCGACCGACAGTAGACGACACGGGGTACAGGTGCGGGGTATTCGTTCAACAGGTACGAAAGACGTACATACCTGTCTACCCACATATCACCATGTTCCCTGCCCTCCCACTTGAGCAAGCCCTCGCCAATACGCGAGCCCCCGTTCCCATCAACGTTTGTGAAGACCTCCAGTGAATCCGCGGTGCGTGCAGCCTGCGGGCCGCGGATGATGTCCGCCTCGTGGGCGACAATGAAAAGGGCAGGATCCGGGCGAGCGAGTGAAGGACCTTCCGACTGATCGTACTGGCTGTTGTGAGTGTCCGAACGTTGTCGATGTTTGCGTTTGCGATGGGACATCCGAGTAGTTTAGGTGAGGATTAGCCGCATTGGTGGTTGTCTTACTGTAAGCGCCTATTTATTTACTCAATCGGCAGTCTTTGCATTTGCATCCTTTCTCCATATGAACATAAACTTTTGAGTCTAAATTATTTCTACTCTCGTACGACTTCGGTAGAAAGACCCTTTACAGATGTGAGACGGCAGATAGCAAATGACCAAGTTAAGGAACGAGGTTAGGTATGGCCCTTCAAGTTGAATGAAGCGGTAGAGCAAAGCTAGTTCGTCTATATATTATATCAGATATATGGCGGACCCAACGCTAGAAAGGAACCTCAGTCAGTGCTGGACAACCGTATCGCGAAAACACACCTTTCCGGAACACGCCCAGCGTGAACTCGACCACAAGCAATAGCACGCCACCCCCTGGTGCTAACCTTAGTACTTTCGGTACGAAGCCCTTGTACAGTGCAGCTGGTCCCTCCTCACGGAAAACTAGTAACAAGTCTGTGTAGACGTAAGAGAAAAACAGTGAGCGATTCTCAGGATATAGGACCAACCCTCACTCACGCAGGATACGTCCAATTGTATTTCGGAATAACACCGGGTAATTTTTCAGCGCCTTGGATGCGAGACTTGACGACCTGGAGAAGGAAGTTGAGCAGGAGCTGTCATATTAAAAGGGGAATTGCTGACGTCGAATCTAGTAAGGAGTTTAGCATTGCAGCCCGGAGGTGTAAATAGCTCTCAACATACGGGGTATTGATGACCGTTCCTACGAAGCCTCCAACGCTTCCCGATGCAAAATTGTTCAAGAGTTCTCCCTGAGGTGTCTAAAGGCGCATTTAGCGGCCCACGGCATGTAGAACGAGCGTAGTAGTGTACCTCAGCTTTTGGGAGCATCGATTTGACCTGAAGATAGATCCGAAATAGCCGCCGTTCCACCACAACTGCCTGCGGCAGCACAATGCGAGGTCAAGCTGCACATGGAATAACGCCATGGCGGGTTCACGCACCGCCAGAAGGTCGCCTCCATGCCAGCATAAAGACCCAGGATGCCGCCCTTGCGGACAATCTGCCGAACGACGTCGATGGGACCATTGTAGGTACTCGCCAGGGATTTATCTTGCAACCTAAAATGCTTGGCCGTCAATGGGTGTCCGTATATATAATGGAAAGGAGCTAGCGCACTTGATCTTGACGAGCTCAAAGGGTACAACGACGAAACTTTCAGTCGCACCCGCGCTGCAACCCGTGATGATGGAAAGCTGTCGTGTCATTTCGGTCTCGCCAGACAATTTTTTGAAACTCTTTCCCCAAAAGTCATTCGCGGCACTGAATTGGGGTAACGAGGCTCAAAACGAGGCAGTGCTAGGTTAAGAGGACACGTGCAATTTTGTTGCACGCTTGGGTGCTTCGAGTAGTAGTGGAGGGACGAGACCTTGTGACCGTAAAATTTGTCAAGCGTGTAACTCCAGGCGAGATGTTCGCTTACCGCGATAGAGACGCCCGAAGCTGTAGAAACGGAAGGGTCAATGTCCGCTAGGAGGGAGGGAGGTTGAGGACGCACCCTTCTTCGCGAATGATGGTTTGGAAGGATCCGAGAAGGCCGGTCGAAGATTTGCCACGTTCAAGCTGCATGCGGGTCTTGACCTAGAGAATGTGTACAAGTTACCATCGACATTTTTTTGTCGAGTGCGCCCCATCGCAAGACCCGGGAGAAAAAGAAAAAAGCACTAACAACATCTAACGAGAGCGCAGATAGCGTGACGATGAGCAAGTGTAAACCACGGTCGGAATGCACTCACCCAAGGGATAGAATGTGAGGATTTCAGAGACACCAGCGATGGCACCTGCCGTGAAAGTGACATAGAATGGGAGAGCTTGATAAAATGAGAGAGCTGTTCTCAGCCTGACTAGCAGTAAGGATATGGCTTCGTACGTTTCTTAGCGGAAGACATGGTTTGGGTATTGTCAAGGTTGTAGCCGCAACCGAACAATCTTCCATGTCATGCTAGTACAGTATGTAAAGAATTACGACATCGTTCACCAGCGCTCTAAATCGAACTGTCCGTGAAGTCGTTGGGTGATCTCAAGGTATCGTGGCTCATTCTCAGGCGTCAAATATCCGTGTCGCACCATAAAATCGATGAGAACTTGCGCCTACGTGAGAGCGATGCACTTGAGCCCGAAACGGAAACGCGACGCACCGACCGCACAATTCGGCTTGAACTCCCCCCCGTGCATCCGCGCGACCACCTCATCGAGCGGCAAAAGCTGTACACCCACCATTACTCGACGAGGAAGAAAACGAGACAGGATACGGACTTCAAAGGACTCAACCTCTCCATCCATCGGAGCGAGCTGCACCTCGCCTGGTTCGACGCGCATATCATACACATACTCGACCCCAGGCTGCAGCCACCCGGCTCTAGTCTGATAGTAATATGCCACGGCGCCGACGGCGCGTGCGCGCTCGCGCACGAGTTCGGGGTCCAGGCTCGCTTCCTCTGCAGCCTCTTTGACGATCGAGTCGAACGCGGTCGTCCCCCCAGGGATTCCGCCCGCGACCGAGTTGTCAAGAAAGCCGGGGAAACTTTACAGGACGACGTCCGCGTGAGGGGGAAGTACACGGGCGAGAGGGGCACAAGACGCACGTCGGCTTGGTCGAGGCTCGTCGCGGCACCCAGACCCGCACCCGGCCACCGTCTCGCTCATACACGGTCATGTGCACGCCATACGTGACCACGCCAAACAGCGCACACGCCGAGCGCTCCATCGAGAACACGTACCCGCTCGCGCCGCGCGGCGCCTCGAGCACGGTGCGCGGGTCCCGTCCATCCGTGCGCAGCGCACCCCCCGGCGCGGCGTACACGTCGTACCACTCGGCGCGCCACCGTGTGCCGCCGATCGCATCTGCGAACGCGGACGCGGACTCGTTGCCGTCCTGATTGCCGTTGGCCGCGGTCCGCCAGCGCTCGAGGGTCTCTGCGAGCGCGAGCGTGCGCGCGGCGGGCGTTCCGCTCGCTAGGAGCGGTGCGAATGCGATGTATGGCGGTGGTGGCAGCGGGGAGTTGTCGCTTTCGGTGCTCGGCGGGTGTGCGTCTGCGGGCGCAGGCTCTGGGATGTCCCATGCGAGCGGGTGGCCGTGGGCGGCACGCCAGGCGTTGTCGGCTCGCAGGGCGGCGACGACGGACGAGCGGAGGAGGCCAAGGGCGGGACGGGTGTTCTGGGAGAGGAGAAACGGCACAAGATGCTCTGGGGAGAGGTGCGGGCGGAAGTTGTTGCAGGTGTTGAAGACATCTATTAGGCTCTTTGAGGCCATGGTTGTGCTCTCCTTCGGGCTCTGATAGATAGTAGAAGTAGAATGATAGTAGATAGGTGCTTGATGACATAATCCATGAATATATATGCTGGTTTGTAGAGGAACCAGTCAGCACTAACCAGCTGAGTAAGATGGATATCGATTTTTGGCATGTTCCGGTATCACAAGCTTCAGCACCGTGCCTACAGCATGGGTTGCCTTCAGCTTGTTGGGGGCTGTGCCCCCAAACCCCTGCTTTTCCACACGCAGAAGTCTGAGCATAGCGCAGAAGTCCAAAGATCATGAAATTCATTCTTTTTGTATTTTCATGTGTTTCTACATTTGCTTTTGTCTTTTTGTGTGTTATCTGCCTGTTTTATAGCTGTTTTCACCTTTAGCTTGACTCATTTCCTTTGTTGGAAGCCAGCCACCGCATTTTTGCTTAGTCACAGCTCCTTCCTTTTGGTTGGAAGCCACCCTACTGAAAAGACAACTGGTTTTGCTTAGTCACTATCATGTAAGCAGCTCCTTCCTTTTCCGACCGTCCTCTTTTAATATACAAGCTTCAGCACCGTGCCTACGGCACGGGTGCAGAAGCTTGTTGGGGGCTGCGCCCCCAAACCCCTGCTTTTCTACCTTAACTCAATCCCATATTAGTCCAAGCGTAGCTGAGTCCAAGCGTAGCGTGGAAGTCCAAGCGTAGCGTGGAAGTCCAAGCTAGCGTGGAAGTCCAAGCGTAGCGTGGAAGTCCAAGCGTAGCGTGGAAGTCCAAGCGTAGCGTGGAAGTCCAAGCGTAGCGTGGAAGTCCAAGCGTAGCGTGGAAGTCCAAGCGTAGCGTGGAAGTCCAAGCGTAGCGTGGAAGTCCAAGCGTAGCGTGGAAGTCCAAGCGTAGCGTGGAAGTCCAAGCGTAGCGTGGAAGTCCAAGCGTAGCGTGGAAGTCCAAGCGTAGCGTGGAAGTCCAAGCGTAGCGTGGAAGTCCAAGCGTAGCGTGGAAGTCCAAGCGTAGCGTGGAAGTCCAAGCGTAGCGTGGAAGTCCAAGCGTAGCGTGGAAGTCCAAGCGTAGCGTGGAAGTCCAAGCGTAGCGTGGAAGTCCAAGCGTAGCGTGGAAGTCCAAGCGTAGCGTGGAAGTCCAAGCGTAGCGTGGAAGTCCAAGCGTAGCGTGGAAGTCCAAGCGTAGCGTGGAAGTCCAAGCGTAGCGTGGAAGTCCAAGCGTAGCGTGGAAGTCCAAGCGTAGCGTGGAAGTCCAAGCGTAGCGTGGAAGTCCAAGCCCAGAAGTCCAATGATCATGAAATTCATTCATTTTTGTATTTTATGTGTTTACATTTGCTTTTATCATTTGTGTTTATCTGTAGCTTATTTAATTTGTTTTCACCTCATGCTTGAGTCATTTCCTTCGTTTCCTTCGTTGTTCCTTCGTTGGATGCCAGCCACCGCATTTTTGCTTAGTCAACAGCTCCTTCCTTTTTGGTTGGAACCCACCCTACTGAAAAGACGGCGGTTTTGCTTAGTCACTATCATGTAAGCAGCTCCTTCCTTTTCCGGGACCGTCGTCTGTTGTATAGTAGATAGACAAGCTTCAACACCGTGCCTACGGCACGGGTTGCTTCAGCTTGTTGGGGGCTGCGCCCCCAAACCCCCGCTTTCATACCTAACTCAACTCCATACTATCCATCTATTTGGTACTGGCTTTACTGGTATCAATCTGGTATCTACATATCTATCTATCACTTCAGTAACACTTCACTATATACAATATTTTTGGTCTGAGCCTCTCTCACTTTCTCATCCCAAATCACCTTGATATTTTCCCTTGATGTCACCCTTGAAACCCCAACATAGAACTGCCCATGAGTGAACACAGGTGTCCTCAGATCCAACCCAACATGCTTCACAGACTGCCCTTGTGCCTTGTTAATTGTCATGGCAAAGCAAAGCCGCACAGGGAATTGTTTTCTTGTAAACTTGAATGCCACTTGATCTTCTGTTGGCTGATTCCCAATCCTTGGGATAAAGACCTTCTCCCCTGCATGTTCCCCAGTCAGGAGCTGCACCTCCAGCACCCTATTCCCACATCTTGTTAGGATTCCTCTGCTCCCATTGCACACACCATGTGCTGGATCTAAGTTCCTCAAGACCATCACAGGACATCCAACCTTTAGCTCCAATTTCGCAAGTGGAAGCCCAGAGCAGTTGATCTCATTCAGATACTCAACAGGATAGTTGAGCATAGGGTCATCTTCTCCACTTTGATCAGTAGTAGGAATAAAGTCTGCACTGTGGAGCACCTTAGTGTTACGATTTGACCGCTTTCTTCTTTTCCTCTCCCTGTTCCCTGTACGATACGCGGTTTCCGCGGGCTTCTCACGCGCCGCTTCGTTTTCCTTGATTCCACTTACGCACCCCACATTTCCGAGTTACTTCCGTGAGCGCATGACCCCGCGCATCCTTATCTCACTATATCCGGATCCCCCTTTGTTCCACTTTCGAGCAGGAGGCTCATTATCACGCCTTGTGTTTGGCCTGACCAAACACTCTGTACTACTATATAAGGTCTCGTATACCTAGCTTGTACGGTAGACTTGACTTCTTGTGTAATACCACATCTTCCGTCTCACGAACCGAGTGAACTCGCCTTTGCGCTTGAGTTGAACTATTCGCTCGCCGTTGCACTTGAGCCTACCCTGAACTCCGCTATTATCCTTGTGTCCCGGGAGACCAAGTGATACTTGTGCATCATCATCTCTGGTCCTAACCGACCTACGCCTTTCCGAACCCCGATACGACTTACGAAGTACACGTCGTACTTAACGCCCCTGTGGTGGCGTTACATTAAGTCAAGTCTCTCACCGTGGCGACTACCAGTCGAAGCCGAACGCAGTTCAAACCGAATATATTCACCGTCTTAGCTCCGACGACCTCTCTGATCGAATTAAAGGAGCTGCGGTCTGGGGAGAACACAAAGGAGTCGAAGGATATTTTATCTTCGATCAAACTACCAAGTCCTATCGACAGATCCATTACCTTGAAGACAGACGCTTGTGGGCGTTCATCGACTACTCCCCCAGCGAAGGACAGTGGTACACCATCAGCCCTGTACCCACCACTTTGAACGTTGGACCTCTGAAATTGTCCAACCCATCAGGCATTGACGTTGATCCCCCCAGTGATCACTCACCCAGTATTCCCATCCCTACAACGAACCTTCCTTCAACCGCATTTCCTTCATACGCAATGGCCCAACCAACGCAAGCCTCAGCTAGCACCACTCTCACAAGTGGAGGAACAACGGGAGGCATTAACCCTCATGCCGGAGGAGGAGGAGCCCCAGTCCCACCAAGTGGAAGCGGGGGGAGCCGTGGTCCCACCCAGCGGAGGAGCCCCGCCTGGCGGTGGCGGCGGTGGTGGCGGAATAGCCCCACCAGCAGGAGCCGCAGGACCCCCTGCACCAGGAGGCCACGGACGCCTAGGAGGGAACCCACCCCCAGTGTTCGACGGAAATCGAGAACAAAGTCGTTCGTTTCTCCGAGCATTCGTCATCTATATGGGGATGAACCCAGACGTCGAACAATTGACAGTCCCATACCGACGAGCGATGACCCTCCTCTCATACCTAAGGGGGCCGCTCGTCGACGACTGGGTAGACGAGCAGACCACGTGGCTCAACGACCAAGTAACCGCGGGTGTTAACCGCAACGAAATAAATCTGTGGGACACGATCCACGCCCGCTTCACGCAAGCGTACACCGATACGGCGGAGCAAACCAGAGCCCGCAAGACACTCCAAACCCACAGCATGAAGGGGGAGGACATTGATTCTTACATCGCGCAATTCCAAACGTTGGTTACCAAAGCAGGGTACAACCCCGACGAAGCCACTACCCTAGAAATGTTCCAAGACGGTCTGCCCAACCAGTTAGTAATCAACGCCATCCGTTTCCAACACCCCATCACATGGGATGAGTGGAAAGCGGCAGCGCGATTACAACAAGCTGAATACCTGGTTCTTAAGGACCGGCTCGGAAAGAGCAGAACTCCGCGCCAGAAAAAGGGGGTACACAACCGGGACCAATGGGTCCAAGCCCTTAACAAGAACCGCGATCCGAATGCCATGGATGTTGGACGCGCTCGAGCCAATGTGGCTCTCACCGATTCTGATAAAGCCCAGCTTCAGAAAGAAGGACGATGTTTTCGCTGCCGTATTCAAGGACATATCTCGCGTAATTGTCCACAAAAGGGCACGCGCGCTGCTACGGCCGCCTCGACCAGTCACGCAGTTACCGTCCCCGACACCCTATCACTACCAGCTCCCGCCGTCACTACTGTCGCCGTACACTCGAACCGCGTACTGTCGAATGATGAGCAGGCTAACGCTCAGATCGCGGCGATGACGGCCCAGACACAGGAAGTGCGCGACCTAATGGTCGAGAAGCTGTTTGGACGAGAGGATTTTCAAAACGCTTGAACCCGGCGGCCTGGGCTAGAGCTCTAAACTTAAACGTGTACCATAGCAGATATCGTTCCATGCGAATCCCAGTTTTATTCAAATCTGCACACGCGACGGCCGAAAGACAAGTGCTCATCGATTCAGGAGCAAACCGACAACTTCATCTGTTCAAATTTGCTCAAACGACTACAAATTTCCACACGTGATATCTCGACGCCCATCCACATCTGGAATGTAGATGGGACACACAACCAGGACGGCGCAATCACCCAATATGCCGACCTCACAGTACGAACAGGAGAAAAGACCAGGACACTTCGCTTCCTCATTACAAATCTTGGAAAAGACGAAGTGATCCTTGGATACCCCTGGTTCACGGCCTTCGAGCCGATGATAAGATGGGGAGAAGCGACGCTGAACGAGGAGTTTCAGCCAGTGGTCATTTCCAGCCTGCACTTGTCGGACGAAGCCATGCCAATGGAAGCTTCCATTCGTGCATTGGAGACGTACCAACTCGACGAGGAGGCGTGGGAACAACTCATGGATGAGGAGCACGAACCCCACATCACGTTCTTAAGAAAAACGACGACAGCATCCGAATTGGCGCAGCGAGAGGCGGCGACAAAGGAGGATCGTACTTTCGAGGAAATGGTCCCGGCAGAGTATCACAAACACCGAAAGGTGTTTGACGAAGAAGCATCTCACCGCTTCCCACCCTCACGTGCCTGGGACCACGCCATCGACCTCCTCCCTAGCGCCCCTGCCACACTAGACTGCAAAGTCTATCCCCTTGCCCAGAACGAAGGGGCGGCGCTCACAACGTTTCTTAATGAACAACTGGCAAAGGGCTACATCCGACCGTCGAAATCCCCCTACAACGTCCCCCTTCTTCTTCATCAAAAAGAAGGACGGGAAACTACGCCCGGTCCAGGATTACCGACGGTTAAACGAAATCACCGTCAGAAAATAACTATCCCTTACCCCTCATCCCAGAACTCATCGACCGGATAAGACCCGCACGTCTCTATTCCAAACTAGACATCCGATGGGGGTACAACAATGTCCGAATAAAAGAAGGAGACGAATGAAGGCGGCCTTTAAAACAAACCAGGGGTCATACGAACCCCTAGTCATGTACTTTGGGCTTACCAACTCACCAGCCACGTTCCAAGCGTTGGTGGATTGGATATTCCGCCCACTCAGTACTCACTGAAGAAGTGATCGTATACATGGACGATATCCTGATCGCTACGGCCGACGACCTCGTTCACCACCGAGCCATCTTACACGAAGTTCTCCGCTTATGCGAAGAACACGACCTATATGTGAAACCGGAGAAGTGTGCATTCGAAGTATACGAAATCGAATACCTCGGGTTAATCATCGGCCATGGAAACGTACGCATGGACCCCGTAAAAGTCAGAGGTGTCCAGGAATGGCAAGCCCCGAAAAATCTCCGCGAAGTTCGCGCATTTCTGGGGTTCTGTAATTTCTACCGGCGATTTATCCGAGGATTCTCCACGCTCGCTCGCCCACTTCACAACCTCACATGAAAAGACACACCCTGGCATTGGGGCCAAGACGAACAGACTGCGTTCGATAATATCAAACACTGCATCGGACGAGAACCCACGCTCTTATTCCCCGACCTTACAAAACCATTCGAACTAGAGGTGGACGCCTCCAACGTCGCACTAGGGGCCGTGTTAAACCAACTTGGTCCTGACCAGAAGATACATCCAGTCGCGTTCCACTCCGAATCCCTTAGCCAAGCAGAACGCAACTATGACATTTACGACCGCGAACTGCTAGCAGTCGTAAAAGCTTTGCGAGCTTGGCGGACGTACTTGGTTGGCTCCCCTCACAAAATCATCATACACACCGACCATGCCAACCTCCAATACTGGAAGGAACCCAGAAAGATCAGTAGACGCGTGGCACGCGAGTTCTTGGAGCTCTCCGAGTACGACTTTGTATTGAAGCACGTCTCGGGAATCAAGAACAGTCGTGCGGATGCCCTGTCCCGACGGGCGGATTACGGACTCGGCGAGGAGGACAACAACGACGTTATAGTCCTCCCTGCCGACCGCTTCATCCGCGCCACAGAAATGTCAATGCACGACATGGACATTTGGACCCAGATAGCGCAGAACCTTGATGAGAAGGACGTCTTGCGTTGGGTCGAGCCGCACAACTTAAAGAAGTTGAACAGGCTCTGGTGGAAGAATGACGCTCTGGTTGTCGTGGGCGACAACGATCTTAAGTGGGGGGTAATTACCTTCTTTCACGACACTCCAGCCATGGGACACCCAGGAATCGCGAATACATACGAACTCTTACAACGCGACTACTGGTGGCCCAACATGCGCAAAGACGTGGAAGACTACGTCAAAGGCTGCGCTACGTGCCAAGCCAACAAAATAAACACCCATCGACAAAAACCACACCTATTCCCCATCTCCACCGACCCAGACGCAGAACCCTTCGAAGTCGTAGCAATGGACTTCATCACGAAACTCCCCCCCTCACAAGGATACGACTCCATCCTTACAATCACAGACCACGACTGCTCAAAGGCGGCCATCTTCATCCCCTGTAACGAATCGATCACCGCGGAAGGAGTCGCACGCCTTTATCTCCAACATGTATACCCACACTACGGCATCCCACGGAAACTCATCACCGACCGTGACCCCCGATTTACCTCTGCATTTATGAAACAGCTCTGCCAGGTCCTAGGGATCCGACAAAACATCTTGTCTGCCTATCACCCCCAGACGGACGGGCAGTCTGAACGTATGAATCAATGGCTAGAACAATACCTTCGTCATTGGAGCAACGTACAACAAGATAACTGGGCAGAAGCACTGCCGGTGGCGCAGTTCGCACATAACGCGTGGCCCAATGCGACTACGAAACACTCCCCATTCTCACTCATCATGGGATGGGAACCACGCACCATGTGGACGCCGAAGCCCACCTCAACCCCATCCGTAGATCAGCGCCTTGAAGAAATGGTCATCAGACGGCAGCACGCGCAAGACTGTATCAAGCATGCGCAAGACCTGATGATGAAACGGGGAAAGACTCGGTTCATCCCCTACCAAGAAGGCGCACAAGTTTGGCTCGAAGGGACAAACCTCCGCACCTTCTATCCCACCGCCAAACTAGCCCCCAAACGACACGGACCATTCCGCATCAAAAAGGTTCTATCAGCGGTGTCTTACGAACTCGAGCTTCCCACCACGTGGAAGATCCACCCCGTATTCCACGCAAACCTCCTAACCCCATATAAGGAGACGGAGCTACACGGGGCAAACTTCCCTCGCCCACCACCTGACCTCATCAACGGAGAAGAAGAGTTCGAAGTGGAGCAAGTCCTCGGATCCAGGTTCTATGGCCGAGGGCGCAAACTTCAATTCCTCATCCGGTGGAAGGGCTTTCCCATGAGCGACAGCACGTGGGAACCACTAGATAACGTCCACCACGCATCTGACCTAATCGCCGACTTCTATCGCCGCAATCCTACCGCCGACGGGGCTGGACGAAAGATATAAAAACACGACCTGCCGACCCACATACTCCCCATCCCCTGCTCACTCCTACTCCTCTAACATGTCGACCACTCCGCTCGTCTCCACTATCCCGTCTCGTCCTCCTGCCGCTCGTATTCTCGAAAACCTGACCGTCCCCTCGCAGGACAACGGTGTCCCCGAGGATCTGGAAAGAGTCACCCCATACTCCCTCATCACCGACTCTCCGCCTATGCCAGTGTTGATTCTGGCCACCGAACAAATCGCCGCGCTAGAGGACTCTCCCCCGCCGCTCGAACACGTAGTCATGAGCGCCATCCTGCAGCTAGACCCTCTCACATCATTCCCCACTCGTGACGAAATTCTAAACCCACCCGTCGACACGTTACTCCTCCCACCTAACCCCCAACTCGCACTTCTTGATGACCCCATCGACTATGACCGCGTCGCCCCTCTTGAGGGCGACGACCACGACCCCACCGACCCTGGCATCCCCTTCTTCCCAAACGACCCCAACCTACCCACGTACTTCCCGCTCATGATCGGGGCTGGTCACGAGAAGGAGGTGGCAAAATATATCTACTATCGAAAAGACTATCAGGAGGTGATCGGCACCATGGCCAAAGGGGAGCCCTGTTATGGGTGCTCGGTCTACCTCAACCCCGGGTATACTGGAGAGATGCCCAGACACATTACCGACAACATGATCAACATGTTCCACCCTCACGATCCCCGTCGCATTGTCCTCGACGAGGTTCTCGTGGAACTTCGCCAACCTCGCCTGCGTGCCGAGGTCTCTCGTCTCCGGGAGTGCCTCGTAGAGAAGGACGCTATCGCGGCTCGAGCTGCGGACATGCGCCGTCTCGAGGACAAGCTCATCGGTGACCGCTTCCACCTCGAGATGCGTCTCGGAGGAGTGCGGAAGCGTCTTCAATACGCACGAGCTATCCCCCTCATATCGGAGAAGTACGTGGAGCTCACGGCCAAGCCCACACGCCCCCGATTTGACGCATACGCGATGCCCTTCGTGCCGCGCGAAGGGGGACCTTGCGAGATGCCACGTGTCCACGGGGAGAGGGACAGGTATCGTCGCAAGTGTTACGAGTGCAAAGAGAAAGGGCACCTCATCGCGGACTGTCCCAAACTAGGTCGGTCCCCCACGCTCACCAACCCCTGCCAATGGTGTGGCAGCCGTACGCATCACATGGACGTATGTCTCATCCGCCGTCTCGCCCCCACGACACCCGCGTATGAGGAACCGCCCGCTCGCCCCCGTTGGTGTGGCAAGTGTCTCCGGCATGACGCGAGGCACCAAGAGATCGAATGCCCCATGTACGAGCGGTGTTGGGACTGTGGGGAGCGAGGGCGCTTCCGATTCCTCACGCGCCACACATGCCCCACCAAGCGCTCCCCATCACCTGAGCTCGACAACACACGCCCTGACGAAGACTGGTACTGCACCAGCGACTAGTCGAGGTCGTGGCGACCTCGAGTCTGACAGGGGGGTAATGTTATGATTTGACCGCTTTCTTCTTTTCCTCTCCCTGTTCCCTGTACGATACGCGGTTTCCGCGGGCTTCTCACGCGCCGCTTCGTTTTCCTTGATTCCACTTACGCACCCCACATTTCCGAGTTACTTCCGTGAGCGCATGACCCCGCGCATCCTTATCTCACTATATCCGGATCCCCCTTTGTTCCACTTTCGAGCAGGAGGCTCATTATCACGCCTTGTGTTTGGCCTGACCAAACACTCTGTACTACTATATAAGGTCTCGTATACCTAGCTTGTACGGTAGACTTGACTTCTTGTGTAATACCACATCTTCCGTCTCACGAACCGAGTGAACTCGCCTTTGCGCTTGAGTTGAACTATTCGCTCGCCGTTGCGCTTGAGCCTACCCTGAACTCCGCTATTATCCTTGTGTCCCGGGAGACCAAGTGATACTTGTGCATCATCATCTCTGGTCCTAACCGACCTACGCCTTTCCGAACCCCGATACGACTTACGAAGTACACGTCGTACTTAACGCCCCTGTGGTGGCGTTACACTTAGCCTGCCCAGGGAACTTCTCAAGAACATACTTGTTCAAGCTGTCCACATCAGCATTCAGACTGGAGAGGATGGTGCGCTCTGAGAAGTACTGGTTGGGAAGGTTGGGAGTGCTGATCCCAGGATAGATGGTGTCAATGAGTGATCCAACAGTGTTTTCCCTGCACTTGAAGTGATCTGGAAGAGTGATGTTTCCACCTTGGTTTGTGTGTTTGCCCTGCCCCACTTCCAGCTGCCACTGAGCAAAGTTGCGCTCAGCCTCAATGTTGGTGTTGAGCCGCATATTTTGATGAAGGTGAAGAACAGTGATGGACCTCCACAGGATAGAGCGCTGGATGCAGGCACCCACAGTCTGACCTCTTGAGCCCCGCACAACCACTGGTAGGATTTGTTGGAAGTCTCCACCAAATACACAGGTAAGCCCACCAAAAGGCCTCTCAGAGTTGTGTATGTCTCTGAATGTCCGATCCACTGTATCCATAATGTGGCGATGCTGCATAGGGGCCTCATCCCAGATCACCAAGTCTGTGGCACAAATCAACTCTGCCAGATC
Source organism: Lactarius hengduanensis (assembly GCA_021525025.1). Classification (NCBI taxonomy): domain Eukaryota; kingdom Fungi; phylum Basidiomycota; class Agaricomycetes; order Russulales; family Russulaceae; genus Lactarius; species Lactarius hengduanensis. The sequence continues at coordinate 178,237 of JAKELI010000042.1, forward strand.
AGAGTTCTTGGGGATGCTGCAAACTGAAGACTCATGGCAGGGGATGGGGATTTTGAAGCGGGAATGAGCAGTGCGGCCACCTTTGAGAAGAAGGGCAGCAATCCCAGAGGATGCCACACAGAGCACAATCTTGTTCTGGGAGCGAAGGTGATAGCAGAGGGTGTTGTACAGATATGTCTTCCCAGCACCTCCTGGCCCATGAAGGAAGAAGGTCTCCCCTGATCCAGTGCTAATGGCAGTGGTGATCTTCTCAAAGGCAGTGCACTGATCCTGGTTCAAACTGGAAAGACATTCTACTGCAAGCCGAGCCAGTTCTTCAGGGTTATACTCGCACTGCTCTCTGATAAGAGGATTCCCAAAGATGGCCCCCCAGTTCTCAACAAACTGTGGCATGCTGTCCCAATCATGAAGCCTCCTTCCAGAGTGAGAAAGAAGCTTGTCAATCAGATAGAGGCCATAGTCCTGGACCTGGGCATCAGATGGCTCTTCTACATTTGCATGACGCTGAAGCTGATGTTTGAGATCATCACAGATGTCAGGCCAGAAGGTGTCCCATAACTCCCTTGGGTTTGCAGGAGTGCAGTCCTTCAGAATGGTGACAAATAAGTGGCGCAGCTGGCGACCTATCTGCATGTGCCTTGCCTCTTCTAAGCATTGGCGCCATTCACAGTCATCATCCAAAAGGCCACATGCAATACAGGCCTCTCTGAAGGATGGATACTGAACACCCTCAAAGGAGTAGAGGTCATCAAAGGAGGTGGCACCACAGACTTGGGTGAGAAGAAGGTGAAGGTAGAAGCGCTCTCCAGAAGTGGGGTGGGCATGGTACATTCTGCCTATGGCAAAGTCACCTTCCTTCCTGACAGTCCACTTCCTATATTTCCCATTCCAGACCATCCTAGAGGGGAAATCCTGATAGAGCAGACCATGAATTTCTTCATCCCCTATCTGAGCATTGGCCTTGAACCATCCAGTAAGAGTGGTGTCATGGGTAGTGTTACGTCTACCACGGACGTTAGCCTGACTTAGGCTTCTCGAGGGGTAGCGATCCGAAGGGTGTAGTAGTTCCGGTTGGCCGGAGTCTCGTGATGGTGAGAGGGATGCGGGAATAGGCGGTCCTCAGCTCCTGCCTTGTATCCGTGGAGGTCGTCTCCCTGTTGTAGTCCGATAGGGGGGGTGGTGGTGATCTTCAAGTCGTCCCAAGAATCGTGATCGACGACGTAGAAGGAGATGTAGTGACGCGCGACTCGTTCGTTGTGATAGAGGAACACTCGGTGGTACGTAGCGTCCAAAGGATAGTCCACTGCCCACGGGGGACTCGGGATAAGTCACAGGGATCCCTGGTCTAAGGGGATATGCCGGACGACTCACTTAAAGGGAGGGATTCCCCTTAGCACAGATGCGAGTAAGAATGGTGGTATTGGAAGAAGACCAAGATACCGTTCTTGGTCTTTACTCGGAACTATTTATACAGGTACGCGCGGGCTTTCAAGCGCCGCTCCAAGTACTACTAGCCTATAGCGTAAGTAGAGCAAACCCTAGTACAGCTATCCTAGTAGTGAGTCATGATCCGAGCCGTATCGTATACAATCACATGCACCGGAGCTTACCCGGCTGATTGATCAACTAAGTCCATGACTATATGCTGCTGACGCGGTGTCATACCCTTGTACGTCAGTGTCCACTTCCGGGCCGAATCGTTCCGTCAGTCCGAACCGTAACATCACCCCCTTCTCAGGGTCGAGCCCCCAGGTCGACCGCCCTGCAAGGCCTCCCTTATGAGGGCGACACGTTGCCCCTCTTCTACTCCCGGCGGTAGGACTCTTGCTCGTCCTGGATGCGCCTGATGGCGTTGGCTCGCTGGAGCCGGATGACACACTGGTGGCGGGTTAGTCCCGATCCGATCTAACTCGTCGATTTTCTTCTTCAGCTCCTCCTCCTTGGCGGCATACCCCGCTTGGATACAGCGGTATCGGTGCACCTCTGCTGTGAGGGTTAGGTCCTTCATGCCCAATAGGGCCGTGTCGACCACCTCCTTGAGTTCCCCCTCCCGATCGAGGTATACTAGGTCGTCCTCGGTATAGGAGTTGGAGGGGGTGTGTCGTAGTCGGGGGCTGCGTGTACCGACTTCCCATACTGCTGGTCGCTGCCTCGTCGGTAGGCGAGGACGAACGGGTCCGCCGTAAAGATGAGCTGCGGTATACCGAGCTGGGTGCAGCCTCCCCTGAGCGTCGCGAATCTGGAAGGGGATGTAATGGACTCCCCTGTTGTGCCGGTACCCGTGTGGGTGGCGGTGTTTCCACCCCTTGTCGGGAAATTGGACTGTGGCTCTCCGCACGATATCTGCGGAGCGTGGGTCGAGTAGTTTGCGGCATAGTGAGAGGTTCCCCGTCCGTGGAGCATAGTGGCGGGGTTTCTTCGCTCGTCGTGGTGAGATGGTTCCCGTATGTGAGATGTTCGTTGAGGGGGCAGTGCTCTTGGGATAGATACCGGTCGTAGTCCCGGTCTTCTTGAATCGCAGCTTCGTTCGTACAGGAAGGTGGTCGTGTGGGTACATAGGTCGCAAACGTTGTGCTTTCTGTATGAGACGGCGTAGGCGAAGGACCGCGGGGTGATCCCACTGTGGTGCTGGACATCGCAGAAATGAGGGATGGTACGGGGGACGTTGGACGACTGGCTCTTGGTTGAAGGGGGAGGGGAACCGACAGGGGTGACGATGGCGCGTTCTGGACAATGAGGTCGGGTTGGACGGCAATTGGGATAGGTCGTTGAGGACATAGTGTACTTCTACAGTGGGCATCGAGGTCTGGGGTGATGTGAGTGGAAGGGAGTGTAGAAGTGGGAGATGGGGACGTCCTTTCCGAAATCCCTGCGCTTATATGTGTTTCTCGAGCGGGGTTTGAACTCTTGAAGCTCCGGATTGCATCATCGGCGAAGACGTCATCCTTCGAGACCCATTGATTGTCCGAGTCAGGGTACCCACGCCATTTGACTAGGTATTGCAATTTCTTGCTTCTGCCGAATCGCCGAGAGTCTAGAATCTTCTCGACTTCGTATTCTTCTTCTCCACCTACTAGATCCGGTGGTGGGCGCTGATAGTTTGGACCGTGTGTGGGAGTTTGCGATAAGGGGTTAGAAGGTCCGTGTGGAACACTGGATGGATGCTCCACTGCGTGGGAAGTTCTAGGCGATAGTTGACTGCGGACATCACCTGTGTGACCTTAAACGGGCCATGTCTTCTGGGGCGCGAGCTTTGCGGTTGGCTGGTTGGTCCGGAGGTGGTGTCCTTCGAGCCACACGAGGTCGCCTGTCTGGTACTTGGGCGTATCTTTGTGTTTGATCCACCCCTGCTGCGCTTTGATCATCAGTTCCTGGCGCGCGTTCTAGCCTTTCTGAATTGTTCAAGGCGTAGCGCCACTGCGGAATGGGGAAGGTCTGTCTGTCCAGTCGGCGCGAGGGTTATACCCCATGAGAACGTTAAAGGGGGAGGATCTCGTGTTTCATTGGGCCAATTGTTTGCGTGAATTCCGCATTGGTAAGTAGTGTGTCCAGTTGTCTTGCCTCTCGTTGACCCAGAAGCGCAGATACTGTTCCAG
>JAKELI010000420.1:0-40338 GCA_021525025.1 Lactarius hengduanensis
GTTGAAGGATTATACACTCCCTCCTTGTCCTCCTCATCCCCCATGGCAACACACACTATCCAGGGCAGAGACATTATCCCTCCAGCACTACCTTGCATGGATAGGGTCCAATGGCACTGTCAAAGCATACAATGCCCATGCACAAGTACTTGGAGGGGCCACAGAGGAGGAAATCCTCAGCCTTTATAGGGTCAGAAAGCTAGCTGAAGACCTCACTGGGCTACACCCCTCATTCATTGATATGTGCCCTAAAAGTTGCATGGCATACACTGGAGACTCCCATTCTCAGTCCACTTGCTCATACAAAGACTGTAATGAACTGCGCTACAAACCACAACAGAGCTCTACAGCCAAACCAAAGCCAAGGGCAACCATGCTCTACATGCCCATCACTCCCATCATTCAGGCATACTATGCCAATGCAGAGACATCCCATGAGATGCGCCATAGGGATGAATGCTTAAAGAGGACACTAGATTTGCTTGCAAGGGGTGCTGGTGTAAAGAGGTCAGAGTTTGCCAACTCTGACAATCATATTTCCCACCACACAAAATTGGGGCTGTTTGATGATGGAAGGGACACTGCTTTGTCAATCTCTACAGATGGTGCTCAGCTCACCATGAAAAAGCAGTCCAATATGTGGCTCTTAATTGTTGTGCTGCTCAATCTCCCACCAGAGATGTGCTACAGAGCAAACAATGTCATCATTCCACTTGCAATCCCAGGCCCAACAGCACCTGGGAACATAGAGTCCTTCATATATCCCCTTTTTGAAGAGATGGCAATGGCAAGTGTGGGGATGTGGACATGGGATGCTGTTGATTCATCCTACTTTGTTCTGAGAGCATATCTCTGTGGTGTAAAAGGAGACATGCTTGGATCTGCCAAGTTGAGTGGGATGGCAGGACATTCAGCCCTTTATGGAGATCGCTTTAGTTTGGTACAAGGTGCCCGCCCTGCCAAGGACAGAGGTGCTAGGGCCCAGTACTATCCAGTCTCTCCACCTCAAAAGGAGAGACATAATCCAGATCGCCATATTATTGACCTGGACAACTTACCCATGCGAGGCCAAAGGCATTATTGGCAGACTATTGAAAGGCTTGAGTCTGCAAGAACCCAAGCAGAGCACCAGAGGATTGTAAAGGAGACAGGAATTTCTCGCCTGACAATATGTGCAGCCAGTCCTACATTTTCACATCCATCATTCTTCCCACTGGACCCCTTCCATTTATTCTATGAAAACTGCATGGTGCACATCTGGGATTTGTGGGTGACACACAGTTCCATTGATGAGAAGATACACATGGATAAAGACATAGCTTCAGAACTTGGTGCACAGGTTGAAAAGGCAGTACAGACCCTTCCTTCATCTCTCTGTGGGCCAATTAGGAACCCATATAAAAAGCGCCAAAGCCAGTACAAAGTCTATGAATGGATGGCCCTCCTTCATTGGTATATCATTCCAATGGCATGGGAGCTGGGATTTGATAGAGATGTGTTGAGGAACTTTGCACAATTTGTGGACATTGTTGAAGCTGCAATGTCTCATTCACCAAAGTCTGATGAAGACCTAGCATCCTTACACAATCTAATCAAGTCCTTCCTCCAAGGATTTGAGAGGCTTTATGTTGGGGATGACCCAGTCAAGGTCTCAAGATGCAGACTGTGCATCTGGCAATTAATCCATGTCCCACACCATATTTTCTGGAATGGCTCAATCAGATTTGGTTCTCAAGCTACAGTTGAGAGGGCAATTGGAGAGATTGGTCACAAAGTCAGATCCAAGAAGGCACCCTTTGCCAATATAGCCACAATTCTATATGAAAGGGCAAGCACCAAGGTGTTGACCTTGCAGTATCCATTCCTGGCTGTTCCCCCTAAAGAAGGGAGGAAAACAGAACACCTGTTTCAGTCACTGCCAATCAAAAAGACTGAGATAGAAGAGCCCTCAGAACATTATGATCACCTTGCTGCCATTTGTGATTTTCTTGAAGTCACTCTGGATATGGACCTCATAATTCAAAGATGGGGAAAGTGCAAAATTCCAGGAGATGTCACTTTGAGGAGCAGAATCTCTGAGAAGGGAGGTGAAGCCTCAAGGTCATCTAGACATTTTGAGGCTCAAGGAGAGGATGGGCCTATCTTTGGAGAGGCATTGGCATTTTATCTTTTGCAAGACTATCGCTATAGTCTGGTGGTCTATCATGAGCTAGAAGGGATGAGGAATGTACTAGGGAGATGGTGTGGAGAGTGGTCAAAAGACTGCATGGTGTTAAAAACATCTAGCCTTATTACACTGGTTGGTATTTGGGCATGGGGGTCAAAGGTTCATATCCTGAGAAAGCACCCAGGATTAGATATGCTTAGCTCTAGTGAGGATGGTATTGAAGAGCAAGATGAGTAATAAAGTAGTAAGATAGATGGCTTGTACTTGTGATTGATGTATAAAGAGATTGAAAAATGTCTACAATGATAGGCTTCTTTCCATGAATATTTGAAGCATAGGAGAGGCAAGAAATTAAATGACAATGGTATTGTGCTGCATAAGAGAACACCAGGTTGACTCTTATATTGTTCTGAGAGATTGTCAGGAAAAGAAGACAGAGTTGGGGGCTCTCTGGAACATGGTGTGAAACTCCCTCCTTCAAATAGCAATGAATGTAGAGCACCAGAAGCAGCCAGTTCAGAGTATAACTAGCAGAGGCGATGCTGGCCTTGTTAACAGATCTGGTGGGATGACAATCTACAGGGAGAAACAAGTCATAGTGCTTAGGTCTTCTCATGTTCTCAACTTGTCTCATATGGCAAATGTGCACCTATGTGAGCAATAGCATGGCCATTCTTGTTGTTCAGAAACATCATCAGGAAAGAAGACAGAGTTGGGGGCTCTCTGGCACATGGTGTAGAACACCCTCCTTCAAATGGCAATGAAGGTGGAGCACCAGAAGCAGCCAATGTAGAGTATAACTAGCAGAGGCGATGCTGGCCCTGTTAACAGATCTGGTGGGATGACAATCTACAGGGAGAAACAAGTCAAGGTGCTTAGGGCTTCTCATGTTCTCCACTTGTCTTATATGGCAAATGTGCACCTATGTGAGCAATAATAGCATGGCCATTCTTGTTGTTCGGAAACATCATCAGGAAAAAGGATAGAGCTGGGGGCTCTCTGGCACATGGTGTAGAACACCCTCCTTCAAATGGCAATGAAGGTGGAGCACCAGAAGCAGCCAATGTAGAGTATAACTAGCAGAGGCGATGCTGGCCCTGTTAACAGATCTGGTGGGATGACAATCTACAGGGAGAAACAAGTCAAGGTGCTTAGGTCTTCTCATGTTCTCCACTTGTCTCATATGGCAAATGTGCACCTATGTGAGCAATAGCATGGCCATTCTTGCTGTTCGGAAACATCATCAGGAAAGAAGACAGAGTTGGGGGCTCTCTGGCACATGGTGTAGAACACCCTCCTTCAAATGGCAATGAATGTGGAGCACCAGAAGCAGCCAATGTAGAGTATAACTAGCAGAGGTGATGCTGGCCCTGTTAACAGATCTGGTGGGATGACAATCTACAGGGTGAAACAAGTCAAGGTGCTTAGGTCTTCTCATGTTCTCAACTTGTCTCATATGGCAAATGTGCGCCCATGTGAGCAATAGCATGGCCATTCTTGTTGTTTGGAAACATCATCAGGAAAGAAGACAGAGTTGGGGGCTCTCTGGCACATGGTGTAGAACACCCTCCTTCAAATGGCAATGAATGTGGAGCACCAGAAGCAGCCAATGTAGAGTATAACTAGCAGAGGTGATGCTGGCCCTGTTAACAGATCTGGTGGGATGACAATCTACAGGGTGAAACAAGTCAAGGTGCTTAGGTCTTCTCATGTTCTCCACTTGTCTCATATGGCAAATGTGCACCTATGTGAGCAATAATAGCATGGCCATTCTTGTTGTTCTGAAACATCATCAGGAAAGAAGACAGAGCTAGGGGCTCTGTGGCACATGGTGTAAAACACCCTCCTTCAAATGGCAATGAATGTGGAGCACCAGAAGCAGCCAATGCAGGGTATAGCTAGCAGAGGCAATGCTTCCCTATCATCATCCCACACCAACACCAAGCACCCACATTCCACACCCCCACCCCCACCCCCCACCCCCACCCCCATGTTCCCCATCCCCATGTTTCCCATCCCCATCCCCATGTTTCCCATCCCCATCCCACCCACCCCCATATTCCCCATCCCCATCCCACCCACACCCACCCCCATGCTCCCCATCCCCATCCCACCCACACCCACCCCCATGTTCCCCATCCCCATCCCACCCACACCCACCCCCATGCTCCACATCCCCATCCCACCCACACCCACCCCCATGTTCCCCATCTCCATCCCACCCACACCCTCCCCCATGTTCCGCATCCGCATCTCCATCCCACCCACACCCACCCCCATGTTCCCCATCCACATCCCCATCCCACCCACACCCACCCCCATGTTCCCCATCCCCATCCCACCCACACCCACCCCCATGCTCCCCATCCCCATCCCACCCACACCCACCCCCATGTTCCCCATCTCCATCCCACCCACACCCACCCCCATGTTCCCCATCCTCATCCCACCCACACCCACCCCCATGTTCCCCATCCCCATCCCACCCACACCCACCCCCATGCTCCCCATCCCCATCCCACCCACACCCACCCTCATATTCCCCATCCCCATCCCACTTACACCCACCCTGGTGTTCGTGTTTTTTCCTTAATTTATTCCCTAAGTTCAATAGACTTTACCTGACTGGTATTGACTTTGACTGACCATCTCATGTCCTCAAAAATAATATCTTGGTTTTTTTCTCCAAATTTCAAATGACTTTGGTTGACTTTTCCTGACTTGTGCAAAAATCTTGACTAGTGGTTCAACTTTGACTGACCGACGTCCTATTTTAGCGACTTTCTTGCGACTTCCCTTTTTACTGAGGGTCACCCCTTTTGTTTGCACCTGAAGATTGACGTAGTGCGTGATCAATCCGGATTTGGTTTCCGTGTTGTCAATGTTGAATATCTTCTTCGCGCGATCTAAGGGTCGAGTCCCCAATCTCATGCGCTTTACAAACTGGGGTTTGATGAAGTTGTCGGTGGCTCCGGAGTCCACCAACGCTTTGATATCGGCCTTTGAGTAACTTGTGCGTACTGAAACTGGAATGCGCATAGAACGGAATCGCGTAGTCACTATTACACTGTTACAATTGATAGCCCTCACCCAGGCTGATGGGTTCAGGCGTCCAGAAAATCCCCCTTTTGCCACAGCTCCTTGAATACTGCGTCCTTGACTTCTTCATCTGCCTCCCAGAGGCCCCTCAACCATCCATCCGCCTGCTCCTGGATGCTTTGCCTAGGGGTCGATGCATCTCCCAATGGATCTTCGGTGTCCGTTGCGCGACTGTTGCTTGGTCGTGGGGGAGGCTGCCTCCTTGGGGTGTTCTGCTGGTGGGAGGCCCAGGCCTGCTGTGGGCAGTCGCGACTAAAGTGTCCCATTTGGTTACAGGTGTAGCAAACGACTGTCCTTGGGTCCCAGGGTGCACCCCCTCTCCCTTGCCCCCTTGCTCCTCCTCGTGGTACATATGGCGGAGGTCATCGTGCGTTGGGATCGGCATCTTTGGAGCCTGCCAGTCTTCCCCTGGTGTGCCTTGCTGAGGTGTCCATCGCATTTGGGTCTGGTGGTGGTCCTCTCGGCAGCAGCCATCCCCCACTTCATCTGGAGTACGGGGGAGGAGGTAATCTGCTGTTCCTCCTGCTGGGCGCTGTTGCAGTTGCGGAACTGAACACTTGTTACCGCACCTTCATGTGGATCCACTGCTCCTGCTGGTGCAGTACGCTCCTCTTCCAGTCTTCGTAAGTGCGGGGCTATCCCACTGGTAGCACTTTTCGAACAGCTCCTTGGGAAGCCCGTTCGTGAAGAAGTCGAGTGTAAGAGAGGAGTCGGGTTGGTACCCAGCTTGACGCATGAGGTTTTCAAAGAGGGTTACGTACGCGTCGATGTCCCCATCTTTCATTTTAATCCCTTTCTTCAGGGTGGCTTGCGCGCATTCTTTTTCCAGCATGTCAGCGAACTGACGATTGAAGGCGAGGAGGACTTGAGTCCACAGCCAGGGGTTGGTGTCAAGGACCCCTTCCTGGCTCACTTGTTGGTTCAACCATCGGCTGATGGCGACGAGCCATTCGTTGACCCCTGGTCCTTGGATATAGGTGAGGAAGATCATGGCTCATTGATAGGGGTTGGACATCACCATGTTGTTATTATTAACCCCCCAATAGAGCTCCCACTGCGTGAGGAACTCTTCTGTTTTGGTGCGGTCTCCGGTGAACACCTCAGGAGGCTGTCCTACAAACTTGCTGTTGCCTCCCGGGGGTGGTGTCGCTGCCATGGCAGGTGGTCCTCCTTGAGGTCCTACCGGTGGCCATCCTCCTGGTGGTCCTCCCCCAAATCCCCCGGGTGGTCCCCCTCCAAAGCCTCCTCCAAAACCTCTTGGCAGTCCTCCTCCTCCTCTTGGCAGCCCATCGTCCGGGGGCCAGCCTCCTCATCGTCTTCCTCCGCTGGGTGGGTCGCCCCAGTCTGGCCCCACAGCACGATGTAGGGCTAGGTCTTCCTCCATATATCGTTTCCTAGTATAGGGATTGATGTAGGCGCTTCATCCCATTTGCGGATGGGGTGCTGGCTGCCCTTCGTGGTGTCCCGTATGCGGGTTGATGGGCAGTAGGGGTTGCTTGTCACAATCACGTGACATTGTCACATCACTTGCAACCCGGACCTCTCCCCCATGTACACTCCACTATTGTCTCTCTGTCTGCCCCCTTCCTTGTCTCCCATCCTGTCTCCTGCTTCTTGGGTTCTGCTCTTCTTGTTCCAGACTCCTGCCGCTTCCTATCTGCTCCACTACCTGCACCTTGGCAGGCTTGGCTCCACTGTGATTTGACTGTTAGTGGAGTCCTAACCCTGTACCCCTACTTACCTGATACGGACTCGGATTACATAAGCTACTTATGACTCGGATATGTCTAAGTTGACTACCCAGTAGTAGTCCTTTGTATAAATACTGTAGCAATCATGCAAGACTAGCCTTAAGCTAGTCTTTGACTAATACCAGCCAACTTGCTCTACCTTGTCTGAATCTTCCCTCCTTGCATCTCCATCTGGTTAGATTCCCTGCTGCCTTGCTGCAGCACGCTCAGGATTTGTGCGGAACGAATCATGTGACCGCTAAGTCAGCAGAACGATCCGGCTGGATCATAACATTGCTCCTCTGTCCGGACTTTGGCAATGGTGGCCATAGCCATGTATTCTGGTTCACGGATATAGATTTCTTTGGGCTGAGAGAGGGAGTCAAACTCAGCTGGAGGTTCCTTGTGGATGGTAACCGCTTCCGTTGCTGCCACCAATCTGGTCAGCTCTTCTTGTTCTTCTGGGTTTACGTTGGAGAGGTGGTCTTCTTCGCTCCCATCGTCTCCGACTCCGAGGCTTCTTCTGGTGCAGCTGCTGCTTGAGAACTGGGTGTTGCCCGTCACTGGCAAGTCGTCCCCAATCTTCTTGTGAGGGAATTTCGCGTCTGTCAAGGTCGCAGCAGAATTCTGATCTGGCTGGATGGTTTACGTCCCACCTCTGTAATGGGGCGTTCCAAGCAACTTCGGCCCAACAGGTATGCTCGAAGTTAAACTCAACTGGGTAATATCATGATGGTCGTGTGGGTATGTCCACGAAGTATCCGGTTACTCCGTTATGTGTCCTCCACCAAGCGGCTCCTAAGAATATAATGGGTACGTTGTGATCCCCTCATCGATTGAGGGTATAGGGTTCAAAGACCTGCTGCCACTGATCTCTGGTTGTGAACACCACAATAGGAGATCTTGGTCTTAATGTTGTGTTACTTCCTAACGCAGGCCTGACTTAGGCGACTTGTACAGCAAACACAGCGATAGGTGACTTAGTGAAGGAGAGGGTACACTGCCGATTGATGGCATGTGACCTGACAAGGCACCAGGGCGAGTCCCACTGGGCCGATGACCTGGAGGACGACTTGCTCTAGGAGAGACAAGTGTACGAAGAGGCAGACTAAATGGAAGAGCGAAAGGATGACAAGTCCAAGAATGTTGGTATTACAAGAAGACCAAGATACCGTACAAGCTAGGTAGTCCGGGTCTTATATACATGCGGTCGGTATTTGTACAGGGTAAACAGATGGCGCGATCCTAGGACAGGGATCCTAGGGAGCTCACATGGTACAAGACAGGGTGATTGCGTGGAGGCAGGTGTGCCTCAGACCTCCCTGGAAATGGATGGGGAGCGTCTCACAGGGTGTCGGAACACCAACGCGCAAGGTGCAGTATAGCAGCCGAGACAAGATGAAAGGCGTGTGGCAGCGCGTGACAGAATGGAAAGATAAAGAAAGGAAATGATAAGTCTGAGACACTCAACAATGCACAATGCAACACCCAGAACGCGGGGCCTGGAGTTGGCTGCGATGCTGGAAGGAGGGGGACTGCAAATGGGGCCATGTGAGCTGGAATTGGCTGGGAAGGCGCAAACGCGAAAGTCGGGGTGGACAGGAACACGTGATGATGAACCGTCTGAGCTGGCAGCACAAGCGGAAGGAATGCGGAGCCCGGAATGGGCTGTGATGCTGAAAGGAGGGGAACTGCAAGAGGGGGGGGCACACGAGCTGGGGTCGATTGGGAAGCCAGAGGTGGTGCACAGGCGTGCGCCTTCAGATTTGCAGCGTCGGAGAGCGCATCAGGTTTCGCCAACTTCCCTGGCCTTTCGCCTCCAGCGTATGGGTCAGTATACACCTGGTGGTGCTTGCCCTTCGCAGCCCCAATGGTCTTCTTGGTCAGCCCGACTTTTTCCAGGAGTCTGCGACGCTTTACAGCCTTCTTGACACCCATGCTCTGGGCAGTCTCCGTCCATGAATGCTGATTGGGTGTGATGGTTTCCTTGTGTGGCAGGGGACTGGCTCCCATCACCGACACGATCGCTGTCATGAGACTAGCTTTGGCAGACCGGACTGCCTCCACAACGGCCTGGGAAGGTGTTGACTGATCCGTATCTTCAGCAATGAGCTTATGCGATAACCTGTTGATATCTTGAACCAGTGAATGGACTGTGTCCTTTGTTGATGGGCTGGGCATTGTGTGTTCAGGCCACTCGGGCTGAGGAGGCATTGGAGGTGTCGATGGAGCGGCGGTAGGGCGCAGATGAGGGAAATGGAAATAAATTGCGCCAATGTGCTTGCAGAACCGTATACGCGGGAAGTCTTGGCAGTTACATGTAGGTGGAGCGAGATTAATGGCATAGAAATCCCCCAATTTAGTTTGCAATGCAACATGAAACTGAGAATTGTCAAATTTCTCAATAGAATCTTGGGCGATTGTTCTAGCCGTCTCCTCAATAACCTTTCAATGTGCTGCTTCTAAGTTTAGGCCATCGAGACTGGCTTGTTGCTTGTCATGCCGAAACCAATAGTAAGGGTCCACTGATCTCACGAGTATAAAGACAAGGTGATCTAATCGGCGGTTACATTTCCCGTCAAGCCATCTGGATTTCAAAACGTGATGATATCTAGATAGCGTTTTTTTAGTCGCAGTCCAGACACCATCCGAAGTGAGTACATATGCTTCAATGAGCATGTTGGTATCCCCCTCTTCAAATATATGCCAATTCTGTCTGGAAACCCTGGACCACATTTTGGTTACTGGCATCCATTCAGTCTTGAGATATTGAAATACACTCTCAGGGACCCTTTTGTTAGTGGAAATGCCATCCCAGATCTCTGAAAACTCGGCAGGATCACTAGTTTTGACCCAGTTCTGGATTATTTCCCAAAGCCACTTGAATTTATTGGTTACAAAATGACGCCGCATGGCACAGAGGACGTGCCATGTGCACAGAAAGACCTGGCTAAGCGGATATGTCTCCTGAATGGCTGTGAGCTGGGCCTGGTCACGATCTGACATAATATGGATGGCCAAACTTCTGGACTCGCTTCCTTCACCCAATTGAGAAAGAATGCGACGGCTTCCGTTTTCATCGATGACAAAAGCATCCAGGCGACCGGGACGCCTAGAGCCGAGATGTAAGCACTGTAACAGGGAAAAGGGGATACCGACACACCGTGCCCCCAATCATCACGTGCGACCACCATGTATAACATAATATCCTGGTACTATTGAGTAGTGTTGTGAGTCGCATTGATGCCAACGAATCTGTTGCCAAGACGCCGAAACACATCCACTTGATACTGAGTCTGGATGCACAGTATGAAATGCCCCTCAAGCACTGGCAATCCTGGTGGTGGTGCACTGAGTTTATCCTTGTAAAAAATGAATACTTTTTCTTCTTCGAGCCTCTGAACCCAAAGCTTCATTGAAATCCCATCTTCAGGGTGTAAGCGGATCGTTTCCATGTCCAATGCTCATGCAATGTGACTAACATCACTGAAGTCGACGAATTTGTCGCGGCTGCTGTCAGGGGCGGTAGCGTGAACGGACTAGACCTATTTGATTTGTTAGATCCGCCAATCAAATATTAACTTTATACGCACGATCTCTTGAGTGTCGACTTTCTGCATTAGCATCAATTTCATTTGTTGCCATGCGCCATCTGACAGGCGCATATACACCATGTTGTTGGCGCCAAGCTCATGGTTGTGTTCCGACACATAACGCCCCAGAACTACAGGCATGTGTGGGTAGCATTTGATTATGATCTGGCAGCGGCGGTCCGTGCCCTTTCTGGGGACCTTGTTCTGCCTTTCCGGATGCTTCTTCTGGTCCGCTTTTTGTCCAATTCTTTGGCGAGTGCAACAGTAGACATACTTTGTCGTCCATAGAGTTCTGCCAAGTGTTTTCGCACCATGTTCGACTTTGGCGACCCTCATCTCGATTGTGTGCGTGCACTCTTCACTCCGACGCCACTCATGGAACGTGTCCATGTCTAGCCACTTGTGTGGGTAGCCCTTGTTCTGGTCTGAATTGAAGCTACCCCTTGCAGTCGAGGTGGCAGGATCTTGAGTGTCGGTTCGGCGCTTGGCAAGCAGTCTTCCCGTGTTGACACATGCTCCGCTCGCAGTGTCTGTATCCAGGCGCTTGGCAGTGCATGTCTGGAATGCACCTGACACGCCATGTGCACCGTTCCTGGGTCCCAGATCCAGAATAGTTTCGTGCACGCTTGGGTCAGCCGTGTCGTCCGGGAGTGTCAGTGTAAATGAGATACGAAACGATGTCAGCATGATAATAGTGAGGATTGAGCGACATGTTAACGCGTCCTCCCCCATGTCCCTCCCTGCTCTGCCACAGAATCACGTCCACGCATTCTGGCCACAAAATCGCATCCACATGTTAGATAATAATAATTAGTTATCTTGTTATCTATTTTATAAAATATGTTTATTCATCTCAATAAAAAGTTTATTACATTTCAACCTCAGCTGCGCTTACAAATGTACTTTTACGGAATTTCCTTTCTGGTAGGCATGACATAATCTCTATCTGGATGGGAAAAAACAAAAACTCACACCCACTCTGATGATGCTCATGGCATTACTTCCTCCCTGCCCCCCCATGTGCACCTCTCTGCATGCCAGTCCTGATCTGGATCCAGGCACTCCAAGTCATGAGGCTGGAACCTTTCATGACAGGATGAACATTTGGAGAGGAACACACATGACCCTATGCCCAATAGGCACAGCTGGTGCACACCGTGTGCCTCACAACTCCCCCCCTTCCACACCTTACGTGTGCTTCGGGATGTACAGTAGTGTATAGTGTATTTTGTAGTACTCAAATGCCAGTAATTTGTTATGTCATGGCAGGGACATTTCTCCCGACTTGGGATATTTCACCTACAGGGACACTTCACTAAGGGTTACAGGGTCTGGTCTGGTCTGAAGGGATGTTCCAAGGAGGAACTTAAGTGATGATGTAACAATGAAACCTCTCAAGCCACATAGGCTAGTGCTTTGAGGTCCAGTCCTATAGACTGAAAAAAGACTGAAGACCAGACTGGACTTTGACTGATGAGGACTGGACTTCAGTCACAGTTTTTCAAATTTCAGAAGTCATCAGTCTGCAGTCTGTCTCCTTCTCAATCAGTATTAGGACTGGAAAAGACTGGTCTAAACCAGTTAAAGACTGGACTTCAGTTCATTTTGGCCTGCAACCTTGAACTTGCCTGCAACCAGTGCCAACCACCAAATGGATGTTGATGCCCATTTTTGGCCATGTTGACGCTTGGTAATATATGCCACGGTGGGTTTCACCGGGACGCAGGTCACCAGACTGGACGAGTTGTTAATGTGTCACACATGCTGTAAGGATAGCTCGGGCGCTGGCCCCAAAATTGTATACTTTCAGCATTTTTGACCTCAGTCCGGCGTTGCGGGGCCTACTGCCATTTCGGTCTTGCGTTCTCACGGCATTGCCCTCACTATCGTTCCCCATTGATGGCATCCCCTTCCTCCTCCTTCCTTGTACACACACACACACTCTCTCTCTCTCTCTCCTCCTGCTCGTTACCTCCGTCGTTCAACTTCCGTCACCCATGGACCATCGCCCGTACTCACCATGCAAGAGGCTCGCAAGCCATTCGTAGACAGGCCGCACGTCCCCACGCCTCGTGCCACCTTTGTCCCTCAACACCCCGTCCTCAGTGCATCACCTTCAGTACCCATCCCTTTGAAGCTGTCGAACCGCTTCGCCTTTGTCGATCACCTCGGACACGCTGTCCCTTGTCTATGGCAGAGTGCGGCGCATTGTCATTAGCCCTGGCGCTGGCCCCTTCTGTCCCCATATCCCATTGTCTCGATTCGCTCCCTTGTCTCGCCACTGTACCTTACCCTTCTTATCTCGATCGTCTCCGTGTTCCGTCGTTTGCCCTTCGTATGCCACCTCCTGTCTCCATCTAATCTCTTACCTACTGGCTCTCCACCTGTTTCCTTGCTGAATAGACAGCGCCCGGTCACCTCTCTGTTTTCCCCTTATTGTCTCGTCCCAGCGTGAACTGGTTCGAAGTTAGGCCCTACCGCGGGCACTTGTTCTTGTCACCTTGCCTCGTCTTGCTGCCTCAGACGGCATTGCTCTCGTCTCGTTCTCGTTCCCACTTTGCTCTCGTCCCGTTCGCTCCTGCCCTTGTCTGTTCGCATTCGCACCAGCTCTCACCATCGCAAACGCTTCGGGCTCGGCTCCCCTTCTCTCCTCTGTCTAACCCCAGCAGGAATCCCCTCCGCCTTTGGACTCACACGGACTCGGCTCCATTCAACGCGACACTCAACACTTGTCGACTGCGTTGCTTTTGCCAGGGACCCTCAAAGAAGCTAAGTAGTTTATTTTTCCTTATCCTTTTAACTAACAACTGACCCCACTGTCATTTCTAGGTTTCAAATAACTACCTTAGGCTCTGCACTTTGACACCCACCCAAGCCCTGGCCCTTTGACACCGACGTGACACCATGGCCCATTGACACCGACAACACCCACGTGGCGTAACAACACGGTGTCGTGGCCCATCGACACCCATGCAGTGTCGTGGCACTTTGACACCAACGCGGCGCCATGGCCCATCAACACCGACAACACCGACATGGCGTAATGACATGGCACCGTGGCCCTTCGACACCCACGCAGCATATTGACACCAACACGGCGTAACGACACAGCGCCATGGCCCATTGACACCCACGTGGCATCATGGCACTTCGACACCGACGCGGCACCATAGCCCATCGACACCGACACGGCGTAATGACATGGCGCCATGGCCCTTCGATACCCACGTGGCACCATGGCCCATGGCCCATCGACACCAACGACATTGACACAGCATAACTACACGGCGCCATAGCCCTTCGACACCCACATGGCCCCATGGCCCATCAACACCCACATGGCCCCATGGCCCATCGATACCAACGTGGCATTGTGCCCCCACAACACTGTCACGGTGCTGTGACTTCACAATACTGACATGGCACCCCACCCATGATGCTACAGACTTAGCATACAATAGTACATGTAGTTACTGTAACTGTGTAGAATAAATGTCTTGATTTCTGAGTGCACAAGTGTGAAAAAATGCCTGACATGTGCAAATGACCAGTCGAAAACTGTCGTGAAACCGACCACAACTGGTTATCGACCGGTCAACATGTGGACCGGTCAATGTTGTGCTCGGACCGGTCTTAGACCGGTATTAACCAGTCCAGAGCAGTCCAGTCTAGATTTTATAGATTCTCATCCAGTTTTAGACTGGTTAAGGTTACAGTCTTTTGTAAATGTGTGAAAAAGACTGGACCTGACTGGACCTTAAAGCACTATCACATAGGGACTTATAGATAGTGTTTGAAAGTCCAGTCCTATGAACTGGAAAAAAACCGGGACTGGACCGGACTGCAACCAATGGCAACCGGACCATCGGTTGTGGTTCATCCAGCCTGAGGATTTTACCGGTTGTGGCTCATCCAAATTTGGCATTTGGGTGAACTGCCACAGGGCCGGTTGGGACCAGTCCCAACCAGTCTTTACAACCACAGCCACCCATCAACACCAGCATTGACAACAACAACCAACTATGTGTGCACGACCACAGTTTTGACACCCGCTGCACCATCTGCAGCATTGACACCAACACCAGGTTGGACCAGCCTCAACTATCCCTGCCACCATGTGACAACCCAGACAACAACTTGAAGACAACGACGACGACAAGACCTCACAACAACTGCGCCAACTAGTGATGTCAGGTCCAGTTGCACAAACCGGAAAACAACCGGAACCCAACCGGACCGCAACTGCAAACGACCGGACTTCCAGTTGCGGTGGGGCCTGGCACAGCAATGTGCGGTTGCGGTCGCTGCGATTGCGTCACGTTCTCCAACCGGTTGCAACTGTGTTTTCGTGGACACATTTCCGTGGTATTTAAAGTGGTACTATAGAACAATACTATTGTAGAATACTGAATACAACAAGTACTACTATAATAACTATAGAGCCTGTCATCGTCCCTGCCCCCCGCCGACATCGCATCACCACCGTTGTCTGCCACGTTGTCTTGAGTTGTGCACTGTTGCGGGCCAATTTGTGGGCTGCAGCCATTCAATGTTGCCTCGTGGGTGCCGATGTTGTTGTTGTCGGGTGCTGATGTCAAGGACAATGTTGTTGTTGTTGTTGTGATGTTGTTGTTGTTGTAGTGGTCAAGTTGGACGTCGTGGTTGAACATTGAACTGTTGTCACCAGCCACTGGTGTCATAGCGGATGCCGTCGGAGTCGCGTTTGGGGCAGACATTTGCGCTGTCGTAGTTGTCTGGGTGTATGCCAAGATGAGGCTGAGTCATGCATGTCACGGTGTGCATTTCCTAATTTGTGCCTGGCCCGAGTGATCACCGCAATTTGCCAGTTTCGTTTGCAGTCTGAATTCCTTGCTTACTGAATCACAGCAACAACAACGCAGCAACGCACCCAACGCAGCAATGCACCCGATGGAGCCTCAAGGCCTCAAGCTGTATGCACCACCAACCGCCCCCACTCTGGCTGTGTTGCCCGGGCCCCAAATGACGACAAGGACGATGACGACGGCGCGAGGCACTCTGTTTCAAGCACAATGGTGGGCGTAGTAGTGTCCGTGTCCAACCCGACAATGGTGATAGCGAGGTGAAGACCAAGCGACGAACGATGATGACGACGACGACGCAAGCCACACAGACGACGACGATGCAAGTCACACAGACGACACAACATACAACCATGTAGGGAGTCTGGGACACGACGACAGTGGGGAGCATTGACGCTGCGGCGGGCTTTGCTGTACTGTACGAACGACTTGGATAGATAGACTATATTGTACAGTAGTTATCTAGTAGTTAGTGTTTTAAAGTCCAGTCCGGTCCGGTCTTTTGGCCACCAATCGGGAAACCAGGACCAGGACCGGTTGCTACTATTTCCTATTTGGGGGGCAACCGGACCAGGACCGCGGTCTTATTGGGCTCCAGAATTTGTATGGACCGGTCTTCAACTGGTTGCAACCGCAGCCTAACAGTGTATTTCTGATTAGCTACTAGTACTAGTTACATTGTACACTAAATCTAATCTATCTATTGTCTGTGAGGGGCCTGCTGCCGCCGCCATCGTCACGCTCGTCATCGTCATCCCCGCTGTCGCACATGTCGCTGCTGCCACCGCCGTACTCTCGCCATTGTGCTAATTGCCATCGTCGTACTTGTCGCCACCACCGCCGTGCTTGTCACAGCTGTTGCCATTGCGCTCGTAGCTGTCAGCACATTGTACTTGGCGCGGCGCGGCATCGGTGTTGTGGGGGTGCGGCGCCATGTTGGTGTTGTGGGGGCCTGGCACCGCGTTGGTATCGTGGGTAGTGAATAGCACGGGTAACCCCGGGGTAAATATTTTCAACCCGTACCCTTACCCGCCTAAACCCATGACCCTCCACAAGGGTACGGGTTTTGACGGGTTGGGGTGCGGGTATTCAAGGGGTTTGGCGGGTATGGAAAACCCGCAGGGGTTGCACAGGCGGGTATACTAGTAGTGCTCAAAAGTACCTATTGTTCGTTAACGTATGTACAGTCCTTGTACTACTTGTAAGCTACAAAGGCCTCCCTATGCCTCTCTGAACCCTCGGACCTCGCTGCCGTTGGTGTCGGTGTCATGGCGCCGCGGCACGACATCGGTGTCGCAGCGCGCGGTGTCGTATCATAGTCCCGCGGCGCGACGTCGGTGTCGCAGGCCCGGCGTGCGGTGTCGGTGTCGTAGTGCCATGGCGCAACGTCGGTGTTGCAGGTCCAGCCCCCAGCGTCGGTGTCGTAGCGCCGCAGCGCGACGCCGGTGTTGCAGGCCCAGCGCATGGCGTCGGCGTCGTAGGGCCAGGGCACGGCGTCGGTGTCGTAGTGCCACGGCGCGACGTCGGTGTCGCAGGCCTAGCCCCCAGCGTCGGTGTCGTAGCGCCGCGGCGTGACGTCGGTATCGAAGGCCCAGTGTGCGGTGTCGGTGTCGTAGTGCCGCGGCGCAATGTTGGTGTCGCAGTCCAGCCCCCAGCGTCGGTGTCGTAGTGCCGCGGCGTGGACGTCGGTGTCGCAGGCCTAGCGTGCGGTGTCGGTGTCGCAGGCCCAGCTTGCGGTGTCGGTGTCGTAGTGCCGCCGCGGCGCGATGTCGGTGTCGCAGGCCCAGCCCCCAGCGTCGGTGTCGCAGCGCCGCGGTCGGTATCGAAGGCCCAGCGTGCGGTGTCGGTGTCGTAGTGCCGCGGCGCGACGTCGGTGTCGCAAGCCCAGCCCCCAGCGTCAGTGTCGTAGCGCCACGGCGCGACGCCAGTGTCGCAGGCCCAATGCATGGTGTCGGTGTCGTAGGGCCAGAGCACGGTGTCGGTGTTGTAGGGCCAGGGCGCGGCGTCGGTATAACAGCGCGCCGCATTGGTGTCGTGGTGTCGCGGCGCCGCGTCATGGCGCTGAGTCGTTGTCGAAGCGCCATGGCGCTGTCGTAGCGTCACGCTGCCGCGTCGTCGTTGTAGCGCCACGCCGCTGCGTTGGTGTTGTAGCGCCATGTTACTGTCGCTGTCGCAGCGCCATGGCGCCGTGTCGCCGTTGTAGCGCCAAGGCGCCGTGTGGAGGCCTGTTTTGAAACCTAGAGAAGAAAAAAGTAATGCAGTTAGTCAGGAAAAGGAAAAGGAAAAGGAAACTTAGCTTGTTTGAGGCCAATACAACGCAGTCGACAAGTTGCTGAGCATGTCGTGGTGGTTGTTAGGACATGCTGACACGTTGCAGCAACGTCCGGTCCGGCGATCTGTACCCGCAGAGAAACCCGCGGACCCGTGACAAGGGTAACGGGTTTCGTGAGGGTCACGATTCCGTACCCGTACCCGTACCCGTCCATACCCTTACCCGGTACCCGTGCGGGTTCCTTAACCCGTGCCATACACTAATCGTGGGGTTGCGGCGCCGTGACAGTGTTTGTGGTGGCGCCATGTCGCATTGGTGTTGTGGGGGTGCGGCGCCGTGTTGGTGTTGTCAGCGGCTGGCACCATGTCGGTATTGTGAAGTCGCAGCGCTGCAACAGTGTCGTGGGGGGCATGGCACCACGTTGGTGTCGTAGGGGTGCGGCGTTGTGTTGGTATCGTCAAGTCGCGGCGCTGCGTCGGTGTTGGGGGGGCCTGTAGGTCTTCGAAAGTCCAGTTGCAGGAACTGAAAAAGACTGCAACCCAACTGCAACTGCAACTGGAAGCAACTGGACTTTTGGTTGCAGTTGTACAAATCCTAGCTTGTATCAGTTGCAGTTGCCCGAAATGGCAGCTGACCTCCAACCGGTTTGCAGTCGGTCACAACCGACTTAAATGGGACTGGCCCGTGGTACAGACAAGTTTCAGTTGGGTATGGGCTCAATACTAGAATACTGCATAAACTGTCTAAACAAAGTACTGAAAGACTACTGCGTCGTCACTGCAGCGCCCCTGCCATCGTCGCCACCACCATCGTCTGTCGCGTGTCACGTGTCGCCATCGTCGTGTGTTGTGTGTTGTGTGTCGCTGTCGTCGTGTGTTGTGTCGCCGCCGCCGTCTGGCGGCCTGTCGTGTCGTCGCCATCGCTGTCGTTGTTGTCACTGCCGCCGCCATTGTCGCCATGTCGCGCTGTTGTCGTCGTCGAGTCGCTCGGCTCGGGGCTGGCAATTGTTGTTGGTTGTTGTTGGTTGTGGCATAGGCGGGGGTTTGCCGTGATGCTTGGTCCCTGGGCAGAGGCGTTCAGAGACTAACACGTGCGTTCCTGATTCATTCCCAGGCCGGGTGATGCCGGTTTTGTTCGCCTATCGCTTACGCTTATCACTGCACTTCCCTTCCCTGACGCAGCCCCGAGCTGCACGCTACCAACCGCTGCCGCCGCCACCAGGGCTCTTCCATCAAGCAAGAGATGTCGACGACGACGACGACGATATCGACAACAAGAGCAATGTCAAGGCGGTGTCGACAATGGCTGAGTCACACGGCCACCAACCACCACCACCGCCGCTAGCAAGACGACTTCAACGGCAACCACTGGCACGACAACGATAGCGATACCGACAACGACGATAGCGACACCGACAACGACGCTAGCGACACCAATAACGACGACAAGACAACGTCGACAACATCGACAACAACAAGACAATGTTGGTGACGACAACGCGACACAACTCGGTCGACTCGGAGTTTCATGAGGACTGGTAGTAATAGCTAGTTTATAATAGTTCATGTACTAGTTATGTCTATGTTTAGGTTGTAGTATACTCGAAAAAACCCACTGAACCCATCATATGGGTGCGGGTTCACGCCAGTTGCGACCGGTCTTGACCGACTGCAACCAACTGCAACCAGGTCGGGTCACAACTGGTTGACACAAGCTATGGAAAGGTAGTGCAACTGATGACAACCGGTTGGACCAGGTTGGGTCGCAGTTGGGCTGATCGGGGCCGGATGACCAAACCGGTTGCAGTTGCAGTTGCAGCCAAATTCGGAAAAAAAACCGGACTCAACCGGACTTTCAAACTCTAGGGGCCTGGCACTACATCGGTGTCATGAGGCCGCGTTGGTGTCGTGATGTTGTGGCGCCCAACAAGAAAGAGTTACCTATAAAGGAAAGAAAAACAAAACAGTTTAGTTAGTTACAATAATGGCTAAAAGAATAAGTAAGAAGAACTTAGCTTCTTGAGCCAAAACAACGATGCAGCTGACGATGCTGCGTTGGCGGTTGTTGGTCATTGACATGCAACACCCAAGTCCGGTCCGAGTCCGGCGACCTGCCAAAACCTGTGGCATGGGTAAATCCATACCCGTACCCAACCCTTGGGTTCGGAAATAAGATGCACGAGATTCTGGGGGTGTGAAGCGTTGTGAACAGTCACGCAGGCCTCCGCAGGGTGCGAGATGTTGGATGTCGGTCTGTGGCGGTCATGGAAAGGTCCTTGTCGAAAGACTAAGGCCGCACAAAAACGCAGCGAGGTCGGGAACGGAAACGGTGGGCTACACAGAACCCTGCTGGGTTGGGTGGTCGCAGGTTGTCGGAAACGGTCGTGCACGCTTCCGCGCTCCGCGAAACTTTGCACAGGTGGCCGCCTTGTTCACTAATGTGTCACACCTGAGTTGCTAAGGCCGCGCGCAAATGCGGCGCGCTGGGGAATGCGAGGGATAAACTAGCTCTGCAATCTCTGAGTGAGGGAAGTCTGTATTCTGAGGTGTAAACATTGTAAACTTGAATACATGGACTACTATATAATAGGGAAAGTGACCTAAGTAAGGAATGTTAGCTGAGGCTACTACAAGTAATCAGCGTACAGAATCCTCAAACTCTCACTCAACCCGTACCCATATCATGGGTTCACAGGTTTCGCCGGGCCAAGGCCGCACTGCTGACTGGTGTTGCAACGTGTCAACATAACCCCCATCGTCAACTGCGTTGCTTTGGCTCAGGTAACCCCTCAAGCTAAGTACTCCTTTAGCTAGCTGGTATTAATAACTAACCACTTTTTTCCTTATAGGTTTCAAACTCGCTGGGTGCCACGACTCTATGACACCAACACGGTGCGGCGCCCCACGACACCGATGTAGTGCTGCGCCCCACATCCCCAACATGGTGCCTGGCCCTCACGACACCGACACCGACGGGGCCCCACTACTCTATGATACCAACACAGCGCGGTGCCCCCACGACACGGACACAGCGCTGCACCCCCACGTCACCAACGTTGTGCCAGGCCCCCACGACATGGACACAGCGCCGCGCCTCCACGACACGGACGCGGCGCCGCGCCCCCACATCACGGATGTAACGCCGCGCCTCCACGACACAGACGCAGCGCAGCGCCCCCACGTCACTGACGTGGTGCCAGGCCCCCACAACACAGACACGGTGCCACGCCTCCACGACACGGATGCAGCGCAGCGCCTCCACGATACGGATGTGGCACCGCGCCTCCATGATACGGATGCAGCGCCGCGCCTCCACAACACCGACACAGCACCACGCCTCCACGACACTGACACAGCACAGCGCCTCCACGACACCGACGCAGCACGGTGCCTCCATGACACGGACGCAGCGCCGCGCTTCCATGACACCGACACAGCGCCATGCCTCCACGACACCGACGCGCAGCGCAGCGCCTCCACAACATGGACGCAGTGCCACGCTTCCACAACACCGACGCATCCCCATGCCTCCACGACACGGACGCAGCCCCGCAACTCCACGACACCGACACAGCGCGGCGCCCCCACGACACGACACCGACGTGGTGCCACAACGCCACAACGCTACTGACTTAGGATACATGTAGTACATTACTGTAACTATATCAAAACTTGCTATAAAACAACCTTTGAATTTTGAGTGCACGGATTGGCTTGCAGATTGGGTCTGGTTGCTGTGAGGACCGGTTGAAACCGGTCTTTGGTCGGTTGCAAGGCATTGGTTGAAACGGGGCAACTGCAACTGGGCTGGGTCCAGGACAGGTGCAACCGCAACCGATGGTCCGGTCCAGTCCCCGGTCTTTTTTTGGTCCTGTGGACTGAACTTTAAAACACTACTAGTAGTGCATAGTAATAACCCACAGTAGGGCAATGGTGGTGCATTGTCCCTATACCGTGGTGTTGAGGCATACACCGCAGATCTGACCCACCCGCAGTATGACCTGCGTCATTGCCCGCGTCGTTCCCTACCAGCGGCGGGGCCACGCCGGTTGGAACCGGTTCCAACCGCCCACAACCGGTCGCACAACTGACGACCATCGGTTGGTCGCGGTCCGGTTGTCAGTTGTGCTGTGGTGGTAAAAAGACCAACCAGTCGGGGTTTCAGTTGTGGCCAAAAGGGGTAAAAAACCGGACCCAACCGGACCTGACATCACTAGCACCAACCACCATGGCCACACAGCCATGATGGCTACGACAACAACAATGGCAACTAAGGCAACTACTAAGGCGACTATGATGACGACTTGGGCAATTTGGGCAATGTAGGGCAACAACTACAGCAATGACTATGGCAATGACTTCAGCAACTACGGCAACATGGCGGCTCACCAACCAACTGCTATGGCCACCACAGCCATCATGACGGCTACAACAGCTATGATGACAACTATGGCGACAACTAGGGCAACGATGAAGGCAACGACTAGGGTAGTGTTGCGGCAGCTCCAGCCCACTTGTGGCTAAAGCCGTAGCCACAGCCGGTGGCAATCCCCGCTGGGCCGGACTGCATGTGACCAAAGCTGGAGTGTTTGCCAACTCTGATTGGGCCGGCTAAGTCCAGCTGACCTTGCTGAGCTGGCTACAGTCGCATCTGTAGTGCCATTTTTGTTGTCGTCTCCTCTTGTCTGAGTCTGCATCTCCACCTTGTTATCTCTCGGTACTTCTCAACCTCAAGCTCCCTTCCTACTCGGCCTCAAGCTCAGCCCCGTCATGTTTCTGCTTAGGTTTTTTTCTCCCCTCGCAACACGCCACACGCTTGTCCCAACCCCAGGGGATAACTCACATACCACTAACATACAGGCGTACTTCTCAACCTCGAGCTCCCTTCCCACCTGGCCTCAAGCTCAGCCCCATCCTCAATGGGCTGTATCGTCTTAAACACCACTACAAACTTCCGCTTACAGGTATTTTTGTCTCCCCTCACAACATGCTGCGCCCTTATCTCAACCCAGGGGGTAACTCACATACCGCTAACATACAGGTGTACAAACTCCTACGTGTGTTGTCCTTCGCGGCCTCGATACCATTGAAGACCATCATGGACGACATCATGTTCTGCTTGTCGGCCACCACCACATCCCCGAGGATGGACATCCTACACTTCAATCCCACGTATGTTCACCTTGCTATCTCGGATTTAAGCCGTGGACCCATATGACTACCAGGACACGATTGTTGGATGGAACATAAATTCTGCAAAGTTATGTTTTTTTTTTCACTGCCTCCTTAGCTTCCTCCTCTTCTTTGAGCTTGTGTAATCGCTCCTGCTCTGCCAGTTCCTTTGTGCTTTCTCTTCTGCTTCATGCTGAGCGCGCACCTCCTCCAGATGTAAAAGCTCCTTCTTGTGCAGCAAGTTGTGCTCCTTGGCTTCACGTGCCTCTCTTGCCGCACGCTCTTTGGCTTCTTTGCACTCCTCTTCTTCCCGAGCAGCACGTTCCTCAGCCTCCTTACGCTCTCTTTCCTCCTGGGCAGCCCGCTCTTCGGCCTCCTTCCGCTCTTTCTCAGCGCGCTCTGCCTCTTCCTTCAACTTACGTTCCTCCGCCTTGTGAAGCTCCCGCTCCAAATGGACTGCTTCCTCGCTGACCTTGGCAAAGTTTCACTTGTCTTGTTTTTCTCCTCACTTTCGCCCTCTCTTGCCCTCTCTTCGGCATCACCCACTAACTTACACCAGAGTCATGCTTGTTTTCAGTGAACACCAAGTGCTCCCTGCTGACCAACAACTGTCTTCTCGCCTCCGTATGATTGGGCATTGAATATTAGCATGCTCGACCCGATCAACGCGAACCAGTTGCAGCGGGACTCAAGGGCAAACCCAGTTCACGCCTGGACACCTCATTCACTCTCGATACCACTTTTCATGTCCTCTGCCTCCTATATTAATAGCTTTACCATTCTACCACTTGTAGTATAACCTGTATAAATAATGTATCGAACCAATGCACCCAGTTCTCTCTCTTCAATCCTTTTGTGTGTGTGCACCCTTCAAAAACTTCCCTCTCCAAAGTAAGCCTTCTCATTACCCTCTTCCGACTTCAAGCTCTCATTTGCGACTGATAGATGCAAAAATGCTCATGTGGAGTTCAAAGTTTACAAAGCTCCCACGTAATTTATCAGCACGGCGCCCATCTCAGTGCGCTACGACGATTCACAGCTAGCACGCCATGGCCAGCGCATTACGAAGCTCCAAGGCCAGCAAGGCCAGGGACGTAATTTATCAGTACGGTGACAGCGCCCCATCTCAGTGCTCTACGAAATTCCAACGCCAGCGCGCTACAAAGTTCCATGGCCAGCATGGCCAGCACGCTACAAAGCTTCAAGGCCAGCAAGGCGGGACGTAATTTATCAGCATGGTGACAGCGCCCCATCTTGGTCGGTGTGCTGGCCATAATTTCCTGTCGAGGATTGATAATGTTCCTCCCATTTAAAGCCCAAGTCTTCCCCTTTCCTTCGCCATCTCATCTCTGCTCATGGTTTGACGCTCTACCAACAACCCCCCCCTGTCGCGTATGACCCGCGATGTCCCCTGCGCCTTGCATCAAAGACATGGTGTTCATCCATGAGGACGACATCCACATGTTTGGTGCGATGACTCAGGAGCAGTGGGAGGAGTGGCTAGATAATGGAGACAGCCGCGGAGGGCGCATCGAAGTAAGTCCCTCACCAGCTAGGATTAGTGGAGAGAGCTCGCCGTCACATGACCTGCCTGGAGTGGAACCAGAAGAGTCCAGATGAGCTTGGGCCCAGACTGGTCTAGATTGGTGACCCTCAGTAAAAAGGGAAGTCGCAAGAAAGTCGCTAAAATAGGACGTCGGTCAGTCAAAGTCAAACCACTAGTCAAGATTTTGCACAAGTCAGGAAAGTCAACCAAAGTCATTTGAAATTTGGAGAAAAAAAACAAGATATTATTTTTGAGGACATGAGATGGTCAGTCAAAGTCAATACCAGTCAGGTAAAGTCTATTGAACTTAGGGAATAAATTAAGGAAAAAACGCGAACACCAGGGTGGGTGTAAGTGGGATGGGTATGGGGAATAGAGGGTGGGTGTGGGTGGGATGGGGATGGGGAGCATGGGGGTGGGGTGGGTGGTGGGATGGGGATGGGGAACAGGGGGGGTGTGGGTGGGATGGGGGGGGAACATGGGGTGGGGTGGGTGGAGGAGGATGGGGTGGGGGTGGGTGTGGGTGGGATGGGATGGGGAACATGGGGGTGGGTGTGGGTGGGATGGGATGGGGAACAGGGGGTGGTGGGGTGGGTGGGATGGATGGGGAACAGGGGTGTGGTGTGGGTGGGATGGAGATGGGGAACATGGGGGGTGTGGGTGGGATGGGGATGGGGAACATGGGGGTGGGTGTGGGTGGGATGGGGATGGGGAGCATGGGGGTGGGTGTGGGTGGGATGGGGATGGGGAACATGGGGTGGGTGTGGGTGGGATGGAGATGGGAACATGGGGGTGGGGTGTGAGTGGGATGGGGATGGGGAACATGGGGGTGGGGTGGGATGGAGATGGGGATGGGGAACATGGGGGTGGGTGGGATGGAGATGTGGATGTGGATGGGGAACATGGGTGGTGGGTGTGGGTGGGATGGAGATGCGGATGCGGAACATGGGGGAGGGTGTGGGTGGGATGGAGATGGGGAACATGGGGGTGGGTGTGGGTGGGATGGGGATGGGGAACATGGGGGTGGGTGGGATGGAGATGGGGATGGGGAACATGGGGGTGGGTGGATGGAGATGTGGATGTGGATGGGGAACATGGGGGTGGGTGTGGGTGGGATGGAGATGCGGATGTGGAACATGGGGGAGGGTGTGGGTGGGATGGAGATGGGGAACATGGGTGGGTGGTGTGGGTGATGGGATGGGGATGTGGAGCATGGGGGTGGGTGCGGGTGGGATGGGGATGGGGAACATGGGGGTGGGTGTGGTTGGGATGGGATTGGGGAGCATGGGGATGGGGAGCATGGGGGTGGGTGTGGTGGATGGGGATGGGGAATATGGGGGTGGGTGGGATGGGGATGGGAAACATGGGGATGGGGGAACATGGGGTGGGTGGGGGTGGGGGGGTGGGTGGGGTGGGGGGGTTGGGGCTGTGGAATGTGGGTGCTTGGTTGTTGGTGTGGGATGATGATAGGGAAGCATTGCCTCTGCTAGCTATACCCTGCATTGGCTGCTTCTGGTGCTCCACATTCATTGCCATTTGAAGGAGGGGTGTTTTACACCATGTGCCACAGAGCCCCTAGCTCTGTCTCTTTTCCTGATGATGTTTCAGAACAACAAGAATGGCCATGCTATTATTGCTCACATAGGTGCACATTTGCCATATAAGACAAGTGGAGAACATGAGAAGCCCTAAGCACCTTGACTTGTTTCTCCCTGTAGATTGTCATCCCACCAGATCTGTTAACAGGGCCAGCATCGCCTCTGCTAGTTATACTCTACATTGGCTGCTTCTGGTGCTCCACCTTCATTGCCATTTGAAGGAGGGTGTTCTACACCATGTGCCAGAGAGCCCCCAACTCTGTCTTCTTTCCTGATGATGTTTCTGAACAACAAGAATGGCCATGCTATTGCTCACATAGGTGCACATTTGCCATATGAGACAAGTTGAGAACATGAGAAGACCTAAGCACTATGACTTGTTTCTCCCTGTAGATTGTCATCCCACAGATCTGTTAACAAGGCCAGCATCGCCTCTGCTAGTTATACTCTGAACTGGCTGCTTCTGGTGCTCTACATTCATTGCTATTTGAAGGAGGGAGTTTCACACCATGTTCCAGAGAGCCCCCAACTCTGTCTTCTTTTCCTGACAATCTCTCAGAACAATATAAGAGTCAACCTGGTGTTCTCTTATGCAGCACAATACCATTGTCATTTAATTTCTTGCCTCTCCTATGCTTCAAATATTCATGGAAAGAAGCCTATCATTGTAGACATTTTTCAATCTCTTTATACATCAATCACAAGTACAAGCCATCTATCTTACTACTTTATTACTCATCTTGCTCTTCAATACCATCCTCACTAGAGCTAAGCATATCTAATCCTGGGTGCTTTCTCAGGATATGAACCTTTGACCCCCATGCCCAAATACCAACCAGTGTAATAAGGCTAGATGTTTTTAACACCATGCAGTCTTTTGACCACTCTCCACACCATCTCCCTAGTACATTCCTCATCCCTTCTAGCTCATGATAGACCACCAGACTATAGCGATAGTCTTGCAAAAGATAAAATGCCAATGCCTCTCCAAAGATAGGCCCATCCTCTCCTTGAGCCTCAAAATGTCTAGATGACCTTGAGGCTTCACCTCCCTTCTCAGAGATTCTGCTCCTCAAAGTGACATCTCCTGGAATTTTGCACTTTCCCCATCTTTGAATTATGAGGTCCATATCCAGAGTGACTTCAAGAAAATCACAAATGGCAGCAAGGTGATCATAATGTTCTGAGGGCTCTTCTATCTCAGTCTTTTTGATTGGCAGTGACTGAAACAGGTGTTCTGTTTTCCTCCCTTCTTTAGGGGGAACAGCCAGGAATGGATACTGCAAGGTCAACACCTTGGTGCTTGCCCTTTCATATAGAATTGTGGCTATATTGGCAAAGGGTGCCTTCTTGGATCTGACTTTGTGACCAATCTCTCCAATTGCCCTCTCAACTGTAGCTTGAGAACCAAATCTGATTGAGCCATTCCAGAAAATATGGTGTGGGACATGGATTAATTGCCAGATGCACAGTCTGCATCTTGAGACCTTGACTGGGTCATCCCCAACATAAAGCCTCTCAAATCCTTGGAGGAAGGACTTGATTAGATTGTGTAAGGATGCTAGGTCTTCATCAGACTTTGGTGAATGAGACATTGCAGCTTCAACAATGTCCACAAATTGTGCAAAGTTCCTCAACACATCTCTATCAAATCCCAGCTCCCATGCCATTGGAATGATATACCAATGAAGGAGGGCCATCCATTCATAGACTTTGTACTGGCTTTGGCGCTTTTTATATGGGTTCCTAATTGGCCCACAGAGAGATGAAGGAAGGGTCTGTACTGCCTTTTCAACCTGTGCACCAAGTTCTGAAGCTATGTCTTTATCCATGTGTATCTTCTCATCAATGGAACTGTGTGTCACCCACAAATCCCAGATGTGCACCATGCAGTTTTCATAGAATAAATGGAAGGGGTCCAGTGGGAAGAATGATGGATGTGAAAATGTAGGACTGGCTGCACATATTGTCAGGCGAGAAATTCCTGTCTCCTTTACAATCCTCTGGTGCTCTGCTTGGGTTCTTGCAGACTCAAGCCTTTCAATAGTCTGCCAATAATGCCTTTGGCCTCGCATGGGTAAGTTGTCCAGGTCAATAATATGGCGATCTGGATTATGTCTCTCCTTTTGAGGTGGAGAGACTGGATAGTACTGGGCCCTAGCACCTCTGTCCTTGGCAGGGCGGGCACCTTGTACCAAACTAAAGCGATCTCCATAAAGGGCTGAATGTCCTGCCATCCCACTCAACTTGGCAGATCCAAGCATGTCTCCTTTTACACCACAGAGATATGCTCTCAGAACAAAGTAGGATGAATCAACAGCATCCCATGTCCACATCCCCACACTTGCCATTGCCATCTCTTCAAAAAGGGGATATATGAAGGACTCTATGTTCCCAGGTGCTGTTGGGCCTGGGATTGCAAGTGGAATGATGACATTGTTTGCTCTGTAGCACATCTCTGGTGGGAGATTGAGCAGCACAACAATTAAGAGCCACATATTGGACTGCTTTTTCATGGTGAGCTGAGCACCATCTGTAGAGATTGACAAAGCAGTGTCCCTTCCATCATCAAACAGCCCCAATTTTGTGTGGTGGGAAATATGATTGTCAGAGTTGGCAAACTCTGACCTCTTTACACCAGCACCCCTTGCAAGCAAATCTAGTGTCCTCTTTAAGCATTCATCCCTATGGCGCATCTCATGGGATGTCTCTGCATTGGCATAGTATGCCTGAATGATGGGAGTGATGGGCATGTAGAGCATGGTTGCCCTTGGCTTTGGTTTGGCTGTAGAGCTCTGTTGTGGTTTGTAGCGCAGTTCATTACAGTCTTTGTATGAGCAAGTGGACTGAGAATGGGAGTCTCCAGTGTATGCCATGCAACTTTTAGGGCACATATCAATGAATGAGGGGTGTAGCCCAGTGAGGTCTTCAGCTAGCTTTCTGACCCTATAAAGGCTGAGGATTTCCTCCTCTGTGGCCCCTCCAAGTACTTGTGCATGGGCATTGTATGCTTTGACAGTGCCATTGGACCCTATCCATGCAAGGTAGTGCTGGAGGGATAATGTCTCTGCCCTGGATAGTGTGTGTTGCCATGGGGGATGAGGAGGACAAGGAGGGAGTGTATAATCCTTCAACAGCTGTTTCTGAAGCTGGATGATAATTTCTGGCAAATCACCACCACCACTACCACCAGAGGGTCTATATGAAGACTCATAAGGGGGAAAGTCCTCATCAGATCCTAAAAAGCCATCATTATCCCCCAGTTGGCTGGAACCAGAGCCAGATTCAGAGCCAGGGTCTGGAGTAGCATTTAAGGTCTCTTCTGGAATCCTAAAGATGACAGAGCTATCGACATCATAGTCTGATGGCTCTGTGCCCATAGGGCCTCCCTCCTGTGGGGTGTCTATGGTGGCATTAGAATAAAAATATAATAGGTTCACAATATATTACTCACAATTATCATCAACAATCATAGCATCATCATTGACCATCCCCCTCTCTGGAAATGGAGGTGAACCAATAGGGGCATTAGCTAGATCTAAGCAGATCAGTAGTGATTGGGAGCATAAAAATTAAGTGCTCACCATCTGGATAAGGAGATCCAGGTTGCTTAGATGACTGGGACTCCTCAGCTAGGCTGGTAAGCAGGTCTGAGAGCTGCTGATGACAGCTCTGGACAAAGTCCACAGTGTTCTGAGGTGCATCAGAAGCTATCAGATTGTTTAGGTGCTTCAGGTTGTCCCTGGAGTGGAACCTAATAGTCCTCTTAGAAAGCTCCTTATTTGAGGTGCACTTATAGCACTGGACAAATATATTTTAATATTGGGGCCATGGTTGTTGTAAGAAGATGTATATGTACTAGGTAGCACAGATGCTGATGGCCTGCAGATAACAAGTTGCGAGGACGAGCATCGGTAACCCGCGGGCCGGCGCTGCCATTTTTTTGTCAGCGCAGAGCGAATGTTGACTTCGTGTTTTTTTCGTTCTCTCTACCTCACTCTCCGTCACCCATCCTCCACCCATCCTCCGTCTTCCATTACTTCCATCTTCCATCTCCCTTTTTCTCAATCATGTCAATTCTCTTTGATGACCAGGACGAGCCGTTGTTAAACCTCGATGACATGGACGACGAGGACGACGAACCGTTTCGGTCTTGCGCCCCGAGCGCGGCTTTCTCTGCAACCGCAAGTACGCGGTCTCTTGGAATGCCTTCTTCTCTGCTCTCTCAACCTTCGGGCCTCCCCATCCAATCCATCGCCCAGCTGACTCACGACGAGCTCACACACAACCCCGAGTTCGTCAAGTATGTCGACATGGTCAGCCACCTTCAAGAGCTACTCAACTTGCGACGAAATCCCTCGACGACGACGAACTGTGAGTACCAGCCTTTTTCTTATTTTCTTTTTCCTGACCGTTTCCCTTTTTTTTTAAATATATATATTAGCTACAACCGTTAGCTCGGCGACTACCTTGTCCCTGTGCCCAAGCGAGTCTGCTTCGCAGATTTCCTCTGGCGCTGCCAGCTTGCGACTCCCACTCCTTCCTCATCGACCGCTCGCCCGCCCGGATTGCTACCCGGAGTCTGTCGTCTGGACCACCAAGGATTGCAAGACCGATCCCGATGTCGGCGGCTCTGCCAGCAACTCGTCCCGACCCCCTATGCACCACGCGGTCCGACATGAAAATGGGAAGATGATCTCAGATCCGGAGTGGCAGTCGATCCGCCAAGCTGCGTTCACTGTCGCCCGCTCCCACTTGGACCCACTTCGGCGTGATCCCCGCGCCATTCCCGAGAAGATGCACAAGAAGACCTTCATGAAGGGCGCCTTTCTGAACGAGTGGCTTGACGCTGTCACAGCGCTCGAACGTTTGTGTCCTCTCCTCTCACTGTGCGCCGGGAATTGGAAGGGCGATATGGTCCTCGGTTCGGTGCTGAAATCCTGCCTCTGGGTCTCCCCTACTTCTTGACCCTCGACTCCTAGTCTTGTCTCATCATCCCGTCCCCCTCCGTCCAGCCAAGTCACCTCTTCTTCCCGCGCCGCGGCTTCTCGCCCCTCCACTCCCTCCAGTGTCGCCCCTCGCCGCCCCTCAGAGCTGTCCCCTCGTCGCGCCTCGTTCAAGTCCCCCCATCCTCGACCGCATGCACCGGCACAGTCACCCCGGGAGCCAGAGTCGGCGAGCAAGGCCGGCTCCAAGGCCAAGCGTAGGCGCGATCCAAGCCCGCCACGGTGAAACGGAAAGTGTTCCAAAGCCAACGAGGGTGCCAGTGGGACATCCGCGGCTTCCGATCCAGGTAAGTATCAGATATATTCGACGCGCCGTTGGCTAATGAATTCATAGTTCAACGGTGTCCTTCCCTTCGCCCCGCCTTCATGTCGTTACTCCAACCTGACCCGGCCTCTCAGTCGGTAAGTTTCGACTTTAACCCTTACCACCGAACCACTGACATCCCATATTGCCGTTCACAGACCCCGAGTGCCGAAGCTGCCCCCTCCAAGACGCCGCGATCCAAGCAGGACCATGCCACGTCACGCGCCAAGGTTCCGTCGACACGGGCAGCCAAGGCCAGGGGCAATCGTGCCGTGGTGACCGATGACGACGACGACATGGCTACCAAGCCAGTGTCTGGGTCTCGTCCGGTGACCCCCGTCGAGGACCCCGGGTGCCAGAGCCCGTCATCTAAGGTAATGTACATTTTCATCGCTACTTTCTACAGTACTAATGTTTGTAGAACTCGAGCGAACCTGCCCCTTCGAAGACGACGCGCTCCAAGCAAGACCACGCTTCGTCATCTGTCAAGGCTCCATCGACACGGGCAGCCAAGGCCAAGAGCAATCGTTCCGCGGTGACCGACGGCGACGACGATGTGGCTGCCCAGCCAGTGTCTGGGTCTCGTCCGGTGACCCCCGTTGAGGACCCCGGGTGCCAGAGCCCAAGATGGGGTGCCCAAATCCAGGTCAGAATGGCGACTTCGTCATTCGAGGTAACGTACCATTTCGTCGCTACTCCTCTTCACTTCTAATGGTTCATTTTTTTGTAGAATTCGAGCGAACCTGCCCCCCCTCTCAAGACGACACGTTCCAAGTCAGACCACGCTTCGTCATCTGTCAAGGCTCCATCGACACAGGCAGCCAAGGCCAAGGACAGCCGTTCCGCGACGGACGACGACGCGGCTGCCCAGTCGCAGCCCAAGTCACGTTTGGTGACCCCCGCTGAGGACCCCGGGCACGAGAGCCCTGATCAGGCCGGAATGGCGCCTTCATCGTCTGAGGTATGGTTTTGTCTCATCGCTATGCTGTCTGGATCTTCTAATGGTTCATTATTTGTAGCATTCGGATGACGACGACGAGTCGCACTCGCACCTCCAGGTTCTCTTGCGTGACGAGCTTAGACAGTGGGTTGATGAACACAAGATCGAGTCGCAGGGCAAGCGGCCGACAAGAATTGGTATGTCGCGCCCCCTCTCCCCCTTTCCTCTTCGGCCTGTTACTCACTCTGTTTTACAGACCTCATCAAGGCGATCGCAGGAGCGGCAAAGTTGGAACAGCCCTCCAAGGAGGACATCGAGAGCATTGTTACTGAGGTAAGTCCCCGCTTCTTAAACTATTCGATTATACTAACTCTGCTCCAGCGCAAATCAAAGCGCAACACGAAGGCTGCATAGCAGCCACCTTTATATCTTTCACTCGCGCTCTAGGTACTGTCGGCGGTGGTGGCGTGTTTCGATTTTGAAAAAAATATATACATTTTTTGCTGTCGGAGAAACCTGGTCATATTGTGTGACTTTCCTTGACTTTGACTTTCAAAGTCAGTCTGCAGTCAAACAAAGTCGGTTTGTAGTCAATTGAATTAGCTGACTTTTGATTGACTCTTGTTTGACTAATAATTGACTTTCGAAGTCAATTATTAGTCGAACAAAGTCAGTTCATAGTCAATGCATTCTTTGCTTGATTTTTTGTGACTTTGGTTGACTTTGAATGACTATGACTGGTACTTGACTTCAATAGTCAGTCAAAAGTCGGACCTCAGTCAATAAAAAGTTGTTGACTTTTGTTGACCTCTTGTCGACTTTTTAATGACTGGAACTTGACTTCTGTAGTCAATTCAAAGTCAAAAGAAAAAGTCAATGAAAAGTCAATGACTTACATTGACTTTTCATTGACTTTTCATTGACTTTTTTGTTGACTGGAGCTTGACTTTAGTAGTCGATTCAAAGTCAAACAAAAAGTCATTGAAAAGTCAATGACTTACATTGACTTTTCATTGACTTTTGTGTTGACTGGAGCTTGACTTCTATAGTCGATTCAAAGTCGAACAAAAAGTCATTGAAAAGTCAATGACTTACATTGACTTTTCATTGACTTTTTTGTTGACTGGAGCTTGACTTCGGTAGTCGATTCAAAGTCGAACAAAAAGTCATTGAAAAGTCAATGACTTACATTGACTTTTCATTGACTTTTTTGTTGACT
The DNA here is from genome assembly GCA_021525025.1 of Lactarius hengduanensis. Lineage (NCBI taxonomy): Eukaryota > Fungi > Basidiomycota > Agaricomycetes > Russulales > Russulaceae > Lactarius > Lactarius hengduanensis. Next base: position 33,487 of record JAKELI010000420.1, read on the forward strand.
GGAGCTTGACTTCTGTAGTTGATTCAAAGTCAAACAAAAAGTCATTGAAAGTCCATGTAAGTCATGGAAAGTCCATTGACTTTAGAGTGACTATACATTGACCTTAGCTTGACTTTTTGACTAAAGCCTGACTTTCAAAGTCAAAAAGAATAGGATGTCAGTCAAATAAAAAGTCAATGACTTTTAGCCGACTTTTGAGTGACTTCTATCTGACTTTGAGTGACTTTTGAGTGACTTTCAAAGTTCGAAAAAATAGGATGTCAGTCAAGTAAAAAGTCAATGACTTTTAGCTAACTTTTGGGTGAGTTCCCTTTTTACTGAACTAGGCCTCATCCCCATCCCACCCACACCCACACCCACACCCATGTTCCCCATCCTCATCCCACCCACACCCACCCCCATGTTCCCCATCCCCATCCCACCCACACCCACCCCCATGCTCCCCATCCCCATCCCACCCACACCCACCCCCATGTTCCCCATCCCCATCCCACCCACACCCACCCCCATGCTCCCCATCCCCATCCCACCCACACCCACCCCCATGCTCCCCATCCCCATCCCCATCCCACCCACCCCCACCCCCATGTTCCCCATCTCCATCACCCACACCCACCCCCATGTTCCCCATCCCCATCCCACCCACACCCACACCCACACCCATGTTCCCCATCCTCATCCTCATCCCACCCACACCCACCCCCATGTTCCCCATCTCCATCCCACCCACACCCACCCCCATGTTCCCCATCCCCATCCCACCCACACCCACCCCCATGCTCCCCATCCCCATCCCACCCACACCCACCCTGGTGTTCGCGTTTTTTCCTTAATTTATTCCCTAAGTTCAATAGACTTTACCTGACTGGTATTGACTTTGACTGACCATCTCATGTCCTCAAAAATAATATCTTGGTTTTTTTCTCCAAATTTCAAATGACTTTGGTTGACTTTTCCTGACTTGTGCAAAAATCTTGACTAGTGGTTTCGACTTTGACTGACCGACGTCCTATTTTAGCGACTTTCTTGCGACTTCCCTTTTTACTGAGGGTCACCAAAGAAATGTGATTCCTAGTAACCGACATTGGACAAGAAGAAATCATAATGGGGTACCCCTGGCTCACTACATATGAGCCTCGCATCCATTGGACTACCACCACCATTGAGGAGGGCGCCCTCCCTATCATACTTCGGTCAGTCAATCCCACCAACGTCCCGGAGAACCTGGTTATTGTGTATGCCCCCACAGAGGATACCGCACTCAATGAAGTCGCCAAATGTGCCATAGTTAGAGAGCAGTACGATCAATGGGACGACACCGATGAGGATGGCTCCCTCTATCTCCAGCACCACGGCCACGGAACTCGCCATTGAAGCCCATCAATATCAACAGGCGGTGCAAATTCCCGAGGAGTACACCGACTTTGCAAAAGTGTTCAGCGAAGAGGAATCGCATCGCTTCCCACCTTCACGCCCCTGGGACCACACCATCAAGTTCAAACCAGGGGCCCCTGACGCCATCGACTGCAAGGTATACCCCATGTCACAAGAAGAAGATAAGGAACTCCAAAAGTTCCTAGAAGAGGAGTTACGGAAAGGCTTCATACACCCGTCCAAATCACCCTACGCCTCATCCTTCTTCTTCATCAAAAAGAAGGACGGAAAGCTGCGGCCGGTCCAGGACTACCGTAAAATTAATGCCATCACGGTGCGCAACCCATACCCCCTTCCGCTCATCCCCACTCTCATCGCGGACCTGAGTGGCGCTGAAATCTACACCAAACTCGACATATGATGGGGGTATAACAATGTCCGCGTCAAAGAAGGGGACGAAGGCAAAGCTGCTTTCAAAACACGTTATGGACACTTTGAACCGGTAGTCATGTACTTCAGACTGACCAACTCCCCAGCAACATTCCAGGAGATGATGAACGACCTCTGCGGACCCGCCATTTGCAAACATGAACCCCTGGGGACGACAATACGGGTCTACATGGACGACATCAGCATTGCTTTGCGCCTCACTGGCCACATAGCAGCGGTGCGTGACATACTCCAGGTTATGTTGGACAACGACCTGTTTCTCAAACCGGAGAAATGTCTCTTCCACTCTGACTCCATGGATTACCTGGGGGTCATCCTTGGGAAGGGGGTGACGCGCATGGACCCAGCAAAGGTGGTGGGCATCCACAACTGGCCAACACTGACAACGGTCAAGATGGTCCATTCCTTTTTGGGCTTCTGCAATTTTTATTGCTTCTTTATCCGCGGTTTCACCTCTCACGCACGACCCTTGAACCACCTCACGCGCAAAGACACCGAGTGGCGGTGGACTGACGAGGAAGAGCGCGCCTTTAACAAACTCAAGGAGCTGGTAACTTCGGAACCCGTACTCGCTCACCCGGACCTGCAACAGCAATTTGAGCTAGAAGTGGATGCCTCGGGCTACGCGGTGGGTGCCGTACTTCTACAACGCAAAGACAACAAAAAAAGCACCCCATAGGATATTATTTGGCAACGCTCAACGAGGCAGACCGCAACTATGACATATACAACCTGGAATTACTCGCCATCATCAAAGCCCTCCGACACTGGAGAGCGTTACTGGCAGGATCCCCGCACAAGATCATCATCCACTCAGACCATATGAACCTGCAATATTGGCGCTCTCCACAAAGAATAAGTCGCCAGGTAGCGAGGGAAGTCCTTGAGCTCTCTGAGTATGACATAGAGATTCATCACATCAAGGGATCCGCCAATGGGCACGCCAATGCACTTTCCCAAAGGCCTGACTACAACCAAGGGGAAGGAGATAACGAGGGCGTCACAGTCCTCCCTGATAAAATGTTCATACTGCGCCACGCAGGCAGAAGGAGGAGAATCAATGACGAAGGTCATTCTACCCACGGATATGGAACCTGCAGACCCCATCTACCAACAGGACGAAGAAAAGCTATGCCCCTGGGTCGATGCCCACCAGCTGAAGAAGATCGAGGGGACGTGGTACAAGGACAGACGTCGAGTGGTGACGGGGGGGCTCTACGACAAGAGGAGTATCATTCACGCTCATCACGCGTCGCCAGTTTATGGGCACCCAGGTATCAGTAAAACCGCACAGCTGGTACAGCGCGCATACTGGTGGCCCAACCTACTGAGAGACGTCCTGGACTACGTCAAGGGTTGTGTGGAATGCCAGAGGCATAAGGCCAACAATCGCCCCACGAAAGCTCCCTCTCTCCCCCATCTACCCGAAGCCAGAAGCTATGCCATTCGAAACCATTGCCCTCAATTTCATCACCAAACTCCCTACATCGCAGGGGTGCGACTCCATCCTCACCATTACCGACCATGATTGCACAAAAGCGGCGGTATTCATTCCCTGCTGTGAAGAAATTACTGCAGAACAAACAGCAGCTCTTTATGCTAAGCACACATTTCCACGCTTTGGACTCCCCTCCAAGATAATCAGTGACAGAGACCCCCGCTTCGCGTCCAAATTCACAAGAGAGCTCTGCAACATCCTGGGCATCTCGCAAAACATATCCACAGCATACCATCCTAGGACGGACAAACAGTCGGAGTGCACCAATCAGTGGTTGGAGCAGTACCTCCACTTCTGGGTCAATGAGCGGCAAGACGACTGGGTCTCTTATCTGCCAATGGCAGAATTTCAGCACAACAACTGGCCCCACGAGGACTACAAGGAAGTCCCCTTTTGATCTCCTGATGGGGGTACAATCCGCACACTGATTGGACCGATAGGCCCTCACCTATCCCACAAGTGGCGCTCAGGGTCAAGCAGTTCAAAGAAGCACGACAAAGGGCAAAAGATCTCCTCATCAAAGCGCAGCAGTCATGGGTAAAACACAGGGATACGCCCAAGTACACCATAGGAGACCTCGTGTGGCTGGAGGGACGCCATCTCCGGACCAATCAACCCACTGCAAAGCTCGTGCCCAAAAGGCATGGCCCATTTAGGATCATCCAGGTGATGTCCCCAGTCAAACTATCGTCTTGAGCTTCCCACGCAGTGGAGCATCCACCCCGTGTTCCACATAGATCTTCTCACACGATATCAGGAGACCACGACACATGGTCCCAACTATCAGCGCCCCTCCACCGGAATTGATTGATGGAGAAGAGGAGTATGAGGTCGAGAAGATTCTGGACTCTCAGAAATTCGGCTGCCAACAAAACTTCAGTATCTTGTCAAATGGAAGGGCTACCCCAACTCGGAGAACCAGTGGGTCAACCGGGAAGATGTATCAGCCGACGAAGCCGTTCGGAGCTTCAAGCGATTAAACCCGACAAGGGAGTCCCATATAAAGCGGGGCGCTGACAACCAGGACCTGGCAGCAATCCCTGCTACGTATTCCCATCCTGTCTGAGACTCCCTTCCCCTCAAGCATGTCTCTCCCCTCTCAGCGTACCATCGACCTTGTCGGAGAGTCCCTCCAAGTTGCCGGGGGCCCATCACCAGGGAGGATGCCGTTGCAGTCCTCCACGCCTTTCCCGACCCCACCGTTGCCATCACCGACTCTCCTGGTGCGCAACCTATCACCTGCGTGGGGATCAGTCAAGAAGAGGAGCGCACCATACTCAGTGGCACGACCTCGCATCAAATCATTCGACACTCTGCTCAACGCGGGTACGGGTTGACCTCACCCGAGCGCCGCCGAGCTGAGCTCAGAGCCGTCATGGAAGGCGGAGGTCCGCGCATGGAGAGCAGAGCAGTTGCTGCCTGGCCCCAGTGGAGGATGGCCGAGGTAGCGACGCCGCCGAGCTATGGCGCTACGGGGGATGTAGAGGCAGAGGACAAGGACGCGTGGCTATTCCCAGCTGAGCATCCCTCTATTCGCACCACCAAAGACACCTGACGACCCTCGCGAAACCCGTATGTGGTTGCACTGAAGGCCATCCCCTCTACAAGAGGGCGTACTCCATGCAACGGCCTGTGCCTCCATCGGCCGCAGGCTCTGCACAGGGCCTCTTACATCCCTCCGGGGTCCGTGTCAATAAGGGATCGACTACATCCCCTTTCAAAGTCCACATGGTCAACGAGTCGAGCCAGGAGGGGGAGATCATCGGGGGGTACAGGGTGGATGACGAGGGAGAGAGTTGAGGCCGTGTTGCAGAACAAGGGAGGTTGAGTTTGTCAACATCATCAGGGCCCTGATCCACTGGTGAGTGGATTGTTCAACAACTCAGACAAGGTCTACACGCGCCCCCTTTATGCGTCGCCGCACTATCGCTTCATGGCGCGCCCAGTGTATGGCCCTGAGGACATGATCCTCTTCCACCCCACGTCCGAGGATCATGACTATGTGGACCGTGCCATCAAGGACGAGCACGACCCCACGCTGCACGCCGAGGTGCATCGCTACCGGGTAGCATGCAACAAGGTGCAGCGTCTCGAAGACTGCATGACCGCGCTGCAAGACACTGGGACAGGCGGCCGCGGTCAAGCTGGGCAGCACTCGCCGCCTTGAGATGGTCGACGCAAAGCAGCGCATCGAGGATTGGGGGCAGGGGCACGTGGATGAGCCGCTCCATGGGTGTCGCTCCTAAGGAGAGTGTGATGTTGCGTTGTGCGTTGTTGAGTGTCTCGGACTTATCACTTCCTTTCTTTATCTTTCCTCTTTGCGTGTCGCTTGCTTGGGCTTTTCGCGGGAGCATGCCCGTGACGCGCCGGTTGTGAGGCGTGGGAAGTGGGGGAAAGATACGGCGCGCAGACATGAGGGGTGACGCGTGGATGGGCATGCCTCGTGTTATTCAATGGCTTGGGGTATGTGGGGGGGGTAGCGAGAAGGGAGAGAGTGTACATGGGAAAGCGTGATTAAACTAGCTATGTGGCGGACTAACAGAGACCGGGCGGAAGCACGAAGTGCTTCTCGATCGAAAAAACTGGGGATTTTGCGTCCGAGGCGAAGTCGCGACACCCGACCTGGTAGGAATGACGATGACGCGTTGAGTGAGCCTCGGCACCCTCAAAATTAGGAAGAGGCAGGACTGCTGCTTACCCTGAGCCTCAAGGCACCTGAGGAGGGAAAAGGCGTCGGCAATGTCCATGTGCTTAGCGAACCGGGGGCATGGAGTAGCGGACTAAACGTGTCGTGGACGACGGACGAGGCTTGGTATATAGGGAGCGATGATGACGGCGTGTTTCATAGGTACAGGAGGAAGGAATCTCCAGCCCACTGGCCTTTGGCCTTCATCACGTCGAACGGCATGCCCCGGAGGAAGGTACCCAGGGTGGAGCCAATGCGGATGCCGTGGCCCTGCAGCGGCTCGAGGCCAGCGGCACGAGCAGCCTTCCCTACTCTCTCGAGGAATTGGTCTTGGTGAGAGGCCGCCTCGCATTCTTGATCCGGTATGCGAAAAGGTGTGCTGTCTCCAGGGGCTGTGTTGACTTCGAGATGGTGTTGGAGGGCGGCTGTGGGGTCGGTGCCGTCCGACTGTGTTGCCCAGAAGACGTCCTCCCCGTCTCTGGGGGCGGGCGGCCTTCGTGGAGGGGAGGTGCAGGATGGTGACCTTGAGCCCGTTGCGGTCTTGGTCATACGAGAGGTTGTTGGGTGGTGATGTGCGTGTTGGGCGGGGCGGAAGCTGTGGACGGTGCGCGTGGTGAATTCGCCAAGCACGAGGAGGAGGCGTAAAGCAGGAGGTGTGAGACAGGCGAAAATGGCCGCGTCGAGGGGGACTTCTGGATCTAAGTGCTTCCCTACCTCGATTATGAACTCGGGGTATGTATGGGAGCCACGGTTTCACCTTCGAGGTGGCAGGGGGTCAGTTTGCAGGCGGCCCGGTAGCATGGTATCCATCTCGCTTTTTTGCAGGGCCCATGGGACGGAGTGC